>JAAFCF010002710.1:1918693-1976502 GCA_013389785.1 Helicorthomorpha holstii | reverse complement strand
TGGAGATAACGTTTCTTCAATGGCATTAAAAGTTTCGAAATTAATATTTGATGAGTTAAATCTTCATCATCTTTACTGACGATTTCCAATTTCATATTATACTGTACGTTTGTTGTTTTTCTATATTATATTATGAAGATTAAAGGAAGAGTGGGAGGGAAGATGCAGCGTTAAAATTGATGAAAACTTTTTTCATATACATTATGGATGTTTACTTTGTTATAATATCGGATGCTATATTAGCAATATATTCCCTCAACACTGAATTTTTACATGATGAAAATTTTGTGAAGTGCATTTTTATGACTTAAAACAACTTTGAAAAAAAAAATATGAAATGCATACAGGGTGTCGTATAAACAAATGAAAACATTAAAGCTCAAATATGACGCTTAATTCGATCTAATAAAGCTTAATAAATTTTTTAAGTTAAGATTAGTTTAATTAGATTATTAGACGACTATGCTTTTAATTAATTAACAGAATAGCGTTACTCGTAGTTACTTTTATTTGAAGAGTAATTTATTAGTAATAAAAACTTGCTACGTTATATTTAAATTTTAAATTGAATTGTTTAACGCCATCTTGGTTCCAATGTATATATGAGTTAAATATACATTAATTTATAAGTTATTATGGTAATCATTTTATCATTTATTTGCTGTACTAGGAATTTCAGTTTTACTACTCTGTTATAAAAATATGATAAAATGGGCTTAGTTAGCTAATAAGTTTTCCACCCTGTATAAAATGTGTAATGGAGTTGATAGAAACACATGTAAGCGTTTCGTTTTGTTGTTTCTCCATTTCCATTTAATGTTTTCGAGATTAAGCTGAAAGTAAATTACACGTAAAATCAAATTGAAAATGCATTGAGGGATTTTAAATTGAACACTAAGGTCTATTCACAGCTTAAAAACAAGGCGGTATCGATTCTAGGATTATGGTTGGTTGTAGAAAGATGTGGGGCCAACGAGTAGGCCCCCTATTTCACAGTGTCATTGTTCTATTACAAACACACTCATTTCAGCAGTAAAACTATAAAAATAAATGGCTGGCAACACTTTAAATCGACCGAATTGTTATTATTTTATTGCTGAACTAGTTGAGTAAACTAATTACAATAAATTAAACTATTTTCAGTCAACAATTTGACGTTCTACATTAAAAGTAAAAATTTTCACGTGTATTTCAACGCCAATTTTTAGTTTCTGTGGAGCTCTCAAGTCTGGTTCTATTATAATTGCAAATTTAGGGGCGTTAGCTTATTAATATACCAAATTGGTTCCCAACCGTTATTCGCCTGATATCTCTTGAAGCCTATTTGTGTTTTCCTTTATAATACATTTTTAGTATCTCTAAATTAGTCTGACAAGGTGCATGTCAAATACTAATTGTCCATTATACGGCAGCCGTGTGAAGCCATTTAATGCAATACTTAATTGTCATTATTATTATAATTTTTTCTTGTCATTGTCATGACGTAGTTTAGGTGACGAAATGAGTATGAATGTAGCTTAATGATTATGATTATCTCTTTGTGTTGTTAAGACATTTTGAATGTTATAATTTGACTTGTTCCTGTTGTTAAGTCAGTTGTGAATGAAAAGGGTCATTAAGTGGCAGCAGACGCCATATTTGCCCTCTTTTACATCATTATCATCATTCTCCGAGTCTTAATGTCTATTTATATGCTTCTAACAGTATGTCTGTAATGATGATGATATTTAATAGAAGATAAGAGATAGAAAAACTTATTATCAAGGAAAACTACTGTGTTTTTTTGGGGGAAAGGATGGGAGGATGTGTTGCTGGGTGGGGGGCTATCATTATTGAACATAGTTTTTGGCACTTAACACATTTCAATTTCACTAGCAACAAACTTTTAAGCACTGCAATCACGTAGTTTTTATTCAAATGGCTTCGTTACTAACTTGAGCAACTTCCAGTATGTGAATGAGATATAAATTAACGTGGAGTCTATGGAGATGCTACTTATAATTGGATATAGCAGATGTAGCTCTATTAGAGGGTGTTTGGAATCAAAATATGATTATTAAAGGTTTTACAATTTGGTTTATTATGAAAATAAGTCATAAACGTATTTACTGTATATCGTTAATTTGTTGCTTTCTTGTGGCTAATACAAATGTACTGGAAATAGAATCTTTGAGATTATAAGTTATTTGTTTGAGTTTATAAATATTGGTAATCCTTTGTTTTGAGAAGTTTAATTTAAGTTTCAGGTGTCAGGACACATTTTTATGTATATAACATATTTTAAGTTGGAGTTCCTAATGTCTGATTTTGGCGAAATTTGTATTTAAATTAGCTGTTACTAATTTTTTTGTTTGTGGCCCTTTGTTAGATTAGGCACTGTATTATCTATAAATAGCTTTTACTTGAGAAGTTAATTTGTGTGGCTATAAACAAGCCACATAAGTTAAAAACACATGATTGTAAACAGTTTGCGCATAAATATCTTTAATTAAGTCATTTGTATGCAAAATGTCAGGATAATTAGGGCATTAAAATTGAATGCAAATTATTTTAAAAGTTGAAATTGGGTTTGAAATGAGTAACATTCATCTTGAATGGGCTTTTATTTTGGAAAGTATGGTCCCTTGTGGTCCACCCTAAAAGAAGATGAAGTCACCGCCGCTATTGGATGAATAATTTATTCATTAGCATATTATATAAAGTGTTATGTGTATGCGATGAAGTTTGTGTTTGTAAAGAGATTTCAACTGGGATTTACAAATGCGATTGAATAAATCCCAAGAGAGTTTTTGATTGCATTCAAATCAATTTAAAATGTACACAGAAGATGAAGATGGTAAATTTGAAGTCAGGTAAGAGTAGAGGTGAGTTAGAGGGAGAAAACGGGGGTTAATTGAGCTCTCAAAATGTCCATTCGTCGTTGCTTTTTGTTGACCCTAGTCTTTCATTATTTTAATTAAATTTTAAAAAAAAGATCTACTACAAAAGCGGTACTAGGAGTTGATATTGCCTGGGGAAAATTGGATCTTGAGACTCTTTTAGTAGTCTTTACTATAATAGGTGTTCAAGAACTATTACAGAAACTACGAGCAAAGGGCCTTCTAATTTTTCTTAGATTATGAATGTTTTTTATTCAATCTAATTTCAGTCTGTTATACTGCGTTGTATCTTTTTATTGCTTTTGGCGTTTTGTTTTTGTCAATCTTTTATTGCATATTAACATTTGACGCTATTAATAACGTGTTTCTTCGTTGTTGTCACCCTGTATAAAGTTGGGATGAGTATTCATTTGAAGTATTGTGGGTGGGTGGTATAGTAGGAGGGGATGAGGTTGAGATTAGGGATTTGAAATTGTATTTAATTAGCAACAGCTGCTTAGACACATTTAAGCAATTGGAAATCAACACCATCAGCTAAATAAACGTCAGCGTGTGACCCGTTTCACCTCCATCTTTTCTCTCTTTCTTTTTTTATGTCATCTTTTCTGTCATCTTTGTTTTGTCTTAGTTGTAGTCTATTTTGGTTAATGATAGGTTTATCTTGTATTATTTTTAATGCTCCACCTCTACACGACTGAATTTGAAATAATCCAAATGACATGGTCATCACTATTATATTATTCTTTATTTTACGCACTAAAATAATTGCTAAGGTGTGGTTTTCAGCGTATTTAGTCATTATACCTTATTAGACACTGTCACTATCATCGTTATACTATTATAGTGTTCTCAATTACATCAATGATGTTAGCATAAACACTATAAAGAGAATTCTAAAAACAGATTTTGAAACATAATACTGTTATAACTTGAACAGTATTTTGGCACACTATTTGAATTTGGAACATCATAATTGGATAATCATGTAGTTACAGTGTTTAAATCATTTATGATTTACTACACGTCGAATGTAGTCAGAGTCTGTGGAGCCATTGAAAATATATGGCGATCCATACACTCTGCGATCGCGTTCAACGAGTCGTAGACTGCTGTTGCAATAAAGGGTTATTCAATTATTGTATTTGTGATTTTCTGTTGCTGTTCATGGTCATATGAGTTCTATTTTTGCCTAATATGCCACCAGGCGTCATTAAATTTCTAATTTTATGGTCGTTTATGGCGTTGACGACTATTTTACGTTGACATTACGGTTGGAATATTGAATGTTGTTGACAACTGTGTGTCAAATCGTGTTATTGTTGCTTATTGACCCTGGTGAGGGGAAAAATGCAATTACTTTTGGAATTTATTTTAACAATTTCCACTGAATTGCAGCGTGTAATCAGGGGTGTTCATTAAATCCTAGGAATTTTTAAATTAAAATATAATTAAATTGATAATGTACAGTAAGTAAACATTTTAGACTTGAATTGGCTGATTTCTAGGTGAGGTTTTGTTATCTAGACTTTAGTTGGTGGCCACTAGAAGAGAGTTTTGTTTGCATTATTTGTTGATGGAATGAAGGACTATAAATCTGATTGGATTTGCTGCAACTTTAGGCATTTTTAAAGGTTTAAAGAGATGTAAATGTCCTTTGAAAGTATATTCAAGAGTTTGGAGACTGTATGGAGTGGGTGGTTGAGTTGAGTGGGTAAAGCTTTAAACGTTGAATTACAAATAAAGTTGATATTGTTGTAGTGAACAGCCCCAAACAAAAAAGCCTGTAGCTCATAAATAAGAATGTCAGAGAAATGTTTAAAAGATATTTACACAACCAAAATGTCATTTTCTACAAACATTTCACATCAAATTTATTTTAAATACATCCAAGGGAGAAAAATAAAAATATTTTTAACAGAATAACAGCAAGATTTACACTGGCTTATGTATGAAATGTATTGCTGATGCTTTTCATAGACTTTACTTTTAGCAGACATTTAAAATAGGCGCATAGACACACACACACTACATGTATGTTATTATTTACAAATTGCTTAGAAATTTAACGTAGAACTCAGGTTGAATATATGTGGATTTATATGTAAATAGTAAATTTTGATGTTTTATGTAAATGTTTGCAAAGTAACTGCTAAAATGTAAATTGCCTGTTTGCTTAGAGAAAATACTAAGTCGAGTGAACTATGCCAAGATGTATTTGATGACTTTAACCACTTATTTCGTCGTCAAGTCCCTTAGTACGGTAATAACTTAGATTTTAGAAAAAAAATTCAAAGAAAAGAGATGCTAATTTTTTTCTCTGGAAAACATCACCCTGTATAATTTATCATTCTCATAACTTAGTAAACACGTGACGTAAAATCGTATAGTGAGCTCACATTGTCAACTAAAATTTCTTACTTATAAAATACTGTTCTGGATATTTTATATTTTAATATTTGTAAGATTTAGGCTATGTTACATATTTTTAAAACGTTTTTATCTACTAATTCAAGTTTTTGATGCACATTAATTATTAGAATTTTATTGATTTAAAGAAATAATCAACTGAATTATTTATTTGGGTTAAAGGGGTTGGATAAGTTTAGCTTGTAATCAATGTTTACCAACTTTTATCTAAGTTTAATCAAAATAAATAAGAGTAAAAGTTGTTACAGTGCAAACTAGCGTCAAAGCAAAACCACGACGAAATTAAAACATTAAGTCAACGTAAAGTGGACGTTAAAGCGACGTGAATGAGTTCATTTGTGGTTTTTGTATTTGTTTATTGAGTTGTAAATTTTCAGTTGGCTTTTAATCCACACGAAACCGCAACACAAAGGCAAAACCACAGAAAAGTGTCAATGCGGTAATGGTCGATGGGTGGATAGGTGGCCGGATGTGTCAAACGGTCACTTGGGTGGCGCTCAATGCGGTCGCAGCATCAAATAACACAAATTATTTTCACGAAAAAAATTAACGCTTTAAAAAGTTTTTTTTTTTTTGCTGGCCACATTATCTTTTAATTATGACGTAATAAAAGAAAATAGTTGACTTGAAATGTGGCTATTGATTTTTATACTGTATTTACAGGGTGAAAAACCTGGTGGAAAATTTAGCGAAATTGGTTAAATTTAGTTGCAGTTAAGCTAAGGTCAAATGTTGCTGTAAATTTTTTCATGTAGAAACATTATTATTTCATGTAAATAATTTAAGGAATTTAATAATAAATAATTTACTATAAGTTAGTTATACATAAACAACTAGGAATAATGTTCTGGTTACAAATTAGCTTAGATAGTAACAAGTAATTACTGCTGATTTTTACTTGATACATTAAAACCACCGATATTCCCTAAAAAATGTACCAAAAATTCCAGATGGCCTTTCCCATCGAATTTTTCTTTTACTTTTTAACATTGCAAGTTTTGATTGGTCAACGTTGAAGTGCAATAAATTTTAATATTTTATAGTTTTACTTGCAATTTATTTATATTTATGTAGTTGCCAGACGTGGACAACATTTTTATTATTATGCTAGAGCCAAACAGCCATCTTGCTTGTTTTTTTTTCTTCGAAGGAGCTTATGTGTGTCTCTAATACACAGCTGGGGGTGAGGAGGGTGGTGAAGGTGTTTTGCAAGTTGAAAAACTTGTTGTGAAACATGAAAAGCCATAAATAAACATCAAACGTTGTTATTTGGTGGTTGCTGTGAAGTTTTAGCATAATAACAAATGTCCGTCTTTTGTGCTGCAAATGTGGGTGGAGTTGGGAGGGGTGCTGTGTCCACTGATGTTGATGAATTGACATCGTTTCAGTGATAAATTATGAAAATTCCAGCGAAAACAACCAAACAAAAGAAACGTTTTATATGCAAAAATATAGAAATCATATTCGGTACTGCAAACTATGCATTTTTAACGCTTAGTTTTTTGATTCAGACTTAAGTTTTTGAATTTTGAACAATACTTAAAGGTTTTTATGATGTAATTTTATACCAAAGAGTATTAACTTTCATATAACTTTTTCTCTGGATGCTTTACTTTACAGGACACTCAGATTTGCAAGATTGCACATCGATTATATTCAAAGTATCCACTGTATTTTATCTTTTTTTTAAAATTTTTTATTGAAATTTATCTACATGATCTTCAGACAATCTAATGGACAATTTAAACATTTGTGTAAGAATTTGTATTCTAGTTGAAGGGGCTGTTAGTATTAAGTTTATGCGCGTTTGTGTATACGACCAATGCATAAACCACGTAAAACAGTTTTGCATGAGAGTACATTTGAAGTCTAATGTTGCAATTATTCGATGATTCATCATCATCAAATTCACTGAAAAACGTAATATAGAGTTGCATTTCTTTTATTATTTAAGTAAAAAAAGAACCATACCGTAATAAAAGTATTTTTTGGCTATTATGTGATGTCTGCTATGCCTTTGACAGATTTTTTATGTTTCAAAAAAATGAAGTGTACCATTTGTGGGCTGTATAGAGAAAGGAGGATATAAACGTGAGAGTGGTTAAGGGGATAAGGGCTGAGCAGATCTTCAATCATATTCAAATAGTCGTACATCACAGGTACAGGGTGCCATTCGGTTTTAGAATTTGGAAATTTAGATGCAAAATGGCAAACAATTTACTGAAACACTCGATATACGTAAATGGAAGCCTCTTGTGAGCCACGCCATTTGTATTCATGATGTTGGCTTTTATGTGGGTGGTGGTGGCGGATGGGTGATTGAAAAACATCTCAGATTGATATTAATATGGCCGCCATTTCTATTTTATTTCTATTTGATTGAATTTTTATCTCTTCTTCCAGACTTCTTCTTTCCGCCTTCTTCTCGTCAATTCAAATATCTAACGAATCTCCCCTCCCCTTCCTCCACATTCATTCGTGACACTTTTTTAATTAGATATCGAAAATGTTTCAATATTGTAATTAAAAAAGTGTCACGAAATAACAAAGATGAACTTAAGGAATGGGAATGAGTTAGATTTTGTCAAGAAGTGGGCTAATTTTAGTTTAGTTTTAGTAAAGTGTAGTTTAGTTTAGTACTATAAAAAGTTAACTATAGTTTGCAAAAATGCTAATTTTTTGTTGACTTTAGAAATGATTTTGTTTGCTTGTTACCCATTTTTTTTTGTCTGGGGTCGTAACATGAAAAAAATGCAAGTTGCTCTGCTTTATTGCGTTTCTACCGGTTACAACATAAAATATTCGATATACGATCTTTTTCCTAAACTTTTGTACATAAAATTTTGTTTCTTGTGTCGTGACGCAGTGAGTGATGCCGCTTGGTGACGTCATTTAGTGATTCTGTGACATGTGTGTTGGTATCTTAGACGTATTGTTTTTAATAAATTCCTTAGGATTATTTACGTGGCGGTATTATGGCGTTTCTTGTTGTGTAAAACGAAGAAATATTGATCTTACAACAAATCGCAAACGCCATTTTTGCAATTCAGTTTTCCGCCATATTGGTTTGCTGGTTCCTCACAAACAGCAGATGGTTCCTACGTCGGCCATTTGCTTTAAATTTCAGAATTGTTTCACTCGAACGAAACAAGATTAAATAAATAAATAAAAAAAGTTTCATTTTCTTAAAAAAAAAATATATATATACAGGGTGACGAGAATGTTGTTTTTGAACGTAAAACGATCATCAATCTGACGAAGAGGTTCCACTTTAAATGTCTTAGCAGTCGAGTCTGATTCCATATATCTTTTATACAGATAGATAATTATCTAAATTAATTTTAGTTTTACTAGATATTTGAAATTAAATTGCATCGAATAAATTTTAGCTTTAAAGTTGTTTCCACCCTGTATATGCGTAATATGTTTGAGTGAGTTGGGTTGGTAGTGAAGCTTAATATAATTGTATACGTGTGACGTGTATTCAATATAACTGTCATGGTTGTTGACTTTCCTGTGCGTTTTGATTCAATTTTATTTATTTATTTTTTATTTAAAACCACCTGTCGCATACTGTCGTCTGATACAAACATACAAAAGCCGATTTTATTTATTTTTTCACTTTTAATAAATAAGAGAAGCGTACAGGGAGCGTAGTAAAATGCTTTTTGTGCAATAACATACAAAGATGTAATCGATAAAACGGATGTTTTGCTTATTTGTCATGTCGACTGCAAACATTCCTCAAACTGTCAACCGTTATTGTCTCAGAGACGTTGTTTATGACTTTTTCAGACCGCAATTTGGTGTTTAGGACCTGTCTTTTGAGTTTTATAACATACTTTTTAAACATTTAGAGTATATCACTTTAATTAGATGGATTTATTTTATGTTTTCAATTGACTTTATGTTTCATGGTCTATGTCTCATCGAATTTGACCTTAGAGAATATGGAACTCAATGTTATTTGAAGGATCAAATTTGTTGTATATCGAGTACAAGTTAAAGGCAGTTTAAATTTTTGTTATTTCATCTTTTGCTTGTGCAAAAAACTAATTTTTTCAGCCCTATTTTATTTTCTTTAAAAGCAAACTTAGTCAAGTTTAAATTATTTGGAGTAAAAGCGAATGGATATGGCTGTCTTTTGATGTAGAGAAATCGTCTGGGTTTAAGGACCACATTTGAAGTCATTTCACTTAAAATGTCTGCTTTTTGTGTCATTTGAAGTTTTACTGTTAAAATTAATGTTTTCACTCTGTTCGGTGATTTATTATGGCATTTCCATCAAAATTATGAAAACGTCACCATCATCATCATCAACAATATGGCGGCTGTTTGAAAGTGGGGGAAAGTCACTGGCACGTAACGACACCTTAAATCATATCTGACAGCTGTCAACATAAGTTGATGACGTCATTAACAAACATTAAGAGCAGACACGACAACAAAAACATCAAAATCGTTGATGAAAGTTTCGCTGTTGGTGGCAATTAATGGTGGCGGCAGAGAAGATGATTAGTCCAAGGAAATTAAATAAACTGTAATTTAGACGTGGAAGTTTTTTTTAATGTTTTTTGGAAGTTTATAACCAAATTTGTTCGCTTGACTACAAATTTAAGTTATTTAGAAAGTAGCAGGAAAAGTACAGCTGACGTACAAGGAACTTTTGTCTCATTACTTAAAGAGTGACCTAAACAAGTGCTTTATTTGGATTCAGTTTATTTTTGGCTATTAATTTTAATTATTCGAGGCATCCATTAACCCTAAAATCGACCAGAGTTGTAGTTTGAGTTACTATTGAGCTCATTTATAAAGTTACGAGATTTTCTCAATTAAGTTTCGAGGTAAATTATCTTTGCTATTATGCGAACGCCTTTTGTAACGACTTACTCTACATTGTTTTTCATTTAATCAAAACGTCTGGTTTTTTGTCACATGAATTAATGTCTTAATTAATCCCTTTCACTATAATTGTAAACATTGACCCTCGTAGACGCGACGTCAGCGTTTACTATGTTACATCTTCATCTCCCCTGATGATGACATAATTAATGAAAAGATGAGGTCTTAACGTCCACTTCTAAAGTGATTTTGCCATTATACTATATACACTGCAATACAGCCTATTCATGTATTGATGTACATTTTGGCATGTACAGTGTATGCGCAGTATTCTGTTGTTCAGTTTTTGTGGCCAATGTATGGAAAAATGGCCAGATGCTTTCATTGACTTTACATTTTCAGTCACTTAAGCTGGAACTGCAAATGTAACAAAAAAGGGGCAACTTTAATATTAGTATCTCCTGGACTAAATTAGTCAAACTACGTATGGTTGTCTGCATATTATAGCACACTAACTCTAGATTAAGGTATTGTCTGTTGGATATTTGTTGTCGTTTGCTGTGATGAAACATCGGAAACAGCAGCCACGTTAGCTTAGTTCGTTTATCCTCATTTGCTGTGTGTAATTTGGCTTAATTACTAAACGTGTCCGTGCTTAGCATTTAATTAGGATCTTCATCATCATTAACTTTTAATGTCTATTATTCACATACCCTACCTCAACAGCTTCGTCGTTCTTATCGTCGACGTCGTAATGTCGATTTAACACCTTATCTTTTGACATTGTTTTGTTAAAAATCGACAAATTGATCATGGAAAGTTGTACCTCATTAACAAATGGTTTACTAGCAAGAACTTTAGTTCTAGCAAGTTTTAGTTGAAATGTTACACATAGTATCTGAATTTTAATCTAAGTTAATAGATCTTTGAACAATATTTTGAAAGTTTGCATAGTCGTGGGTTATTTTTACGATGTTTAAGTCTGTTTTTGGTTCACTTTTAAGATAACGCAGGAGAATTTCTCCTGCTGACGATAATTGGTTCGATGAGTGCTAGATGAATGTTTTTAATGTGAAATTTAATGGGTTTATATTAATAATACGCTAAAAGTAAATGAAATATACATGTTTTTGTTTGCTTGTTTTGTAAGAGAAAACATGTTATTGAATAAATTTGCTAATTGATCGTCTATTTGTTGCTATTTTAGGTGGCTGGAGTCGTTGGAAGAGCTGAGACACTATGTGCTTTCTTTTTCTTGTTATCATTTTTGAGTTATCATCACTGTACAAAGAAAAAACAAACATTTGGTAAGCAAACTTTTTAATTATTATACGTTCATAGTTCTGGCTCCTCTAATCTAGCGTAATTTGAGTGGTTGGGTGGGTGGAAATGTTAGAAATTGAAATAGAGAAAGAACTTTTCAATTACAAAAGCATTACGTGTGATTATTAAAGCTGAAGAAAAGTGAAATGCGCAGACGTTATTTGAGTAATGCTTCAAGATGCATGCACATCTTAAGTTAGTAACGCAATCGTAACCATCATGGTTTGGATTTCTAACTAAATTATAGAAATTTGATATTAAGACTCTACAGTTTTTTTTGGATGTCGTAGATTTTAAATTAATTTTTTTATTTACTGTGTTAACATTTATTTGAATTTCTAAGGCACAAATGGTGACACTTTTAGTGCTTTAATATTGCACAATTTCATACGCTATTTACATTCAAATTTATTCGTTGGTTTATTTTAGCATTTAGTATAATTGGAAAAACAATTGGAATACTAATGCTAAGATTAAAATTTTGTCTTGGGTTATTATTGACTAAAGGTGGCTGTTTAGGTTTATATATACTTTATGTATATACTTTTTTACAAGGGACAAAATTATTATATTGATTGCTAATTTGGTCACCCTGTAATGTTATGGCGATAAGTTGAATGTCAAAGACTGTTGAATGTAACTGACATTTAAGGATAATTTATCACTTGGAAAATTGGTTTATAAGCAAAGACGATATAAAAATCGGATCGATAATAATTTTTTTTATATAATTTTCAAATCGATCATTTAAGGATATTCAACAACAGATACGAAAAAAATGACTTTTTTATTTGAATGCTATCTAAATGGCATATTATGTTCAAAAAGAGACTAAAAAGTCATTTGGAATATAGAAAAAATGTTTAAGAAGTTGCTAACGACTTTGAACTACGCTGTATGCACTTTTAAAAAAAATAAAAGAAAAAAAAGGGTTTCTTTTTCTTTTTTTGTTTTTTTTTTTTAGTTTGTCCACTTGAGACATGCGAGAGATGTAAAATAAGAGTGTTTTCAAACAATGTTAAGGCGACTCCATTTTGAACTTTGAAGGGGTTAGTTTTTTTGTGAATTTAAGACATTTATATAAGCCATCTTGTTTAGCATCAATAGTGAGTTACAATATAGTGCAACTTATTTGAAGCAATATGGAAGGAAATTTAATGCCATTATTTAAGTTAAGCTGATCTAAATAACTTAATTCGATTGTGCCAAAGTTGCCGTCTGGTTAATTTAAATTCTTTTCGAATTGTTATTTAAACTTTCTCATTTTGTTTGTAAATGTAAAGGCTTTTAAGAAACATGAGAAATGAATAGAAATTTCTTACTGTGAAGTGTGTTTAGTATTGACAGTCTCTGCTTAGCTTAGTTTTTTTTTTGGTTCCCTGTGTGTAATGTTTTTATATTGGGAAGATAAAATAGTAAAAAGTTTTTTCTTTAAGTACTGTAACTGAAATTTAAAATGGAAGTGTTTTAGTAGTTGTTTTTCATCTGGCAAACTTATTTAAACTGTTTGTGTTTGTATAAACAGTTCGTTTGAAATGAAGAGGGAATTTAGTAAGAGATAGAAAATGGCGGTTAGTAAATGGATGAATAAAATATCCAGAGATATTGTGCATATATATGTGTACATAGAAACAGCGATTAAACTTTTTTTTTCTTTACTTTTATTCTTTTGGAAAATAAAAGAAAAGGACTATTTTGGGATTTTTCAAGATTTGAAATGCAAATCTTCGTATGTACAGGGTGAGCGCACGCATAAATACAACAGCTTCAAGTAGTTTTAAAACTAAAGCTTTTAAAAGTAACTTTAAGCTGTAGACTGCTTAAGGTTATTTTTATATAAGGAACTAAAAAATAGCGAAACTATAATACATTAAGTAAACCATAACTTTATATATCAATAATAAATATTATATCAAGAATACATCATAAAATTTGCAGGAATGATTGATTTTTTAACGAATATGATGCATTTTGTATTTCAATGTTATAGAAAGTTAAAGATAGACTAAAACTCATTCAAATTTAGAATCTGTGAACTACTGTTTGGATAGAATCATACATTACATATATTGTAATGTAACTTAAGTCGGTTTCTTGAATTGTGGAAGGCCAAAGTTTATATTCGGTTCATTTGATATTTTGAATTTGACTTTAGTTTTAGGTGAATGTTAATGTTAATCTTTTGGCAAAATACGAGCATATTATTCATGTGTAATCTTCTTAAAGTAGGATTATGGATTGTGTAGACTGTATAGAATTAGAAGTGTTTGGAAAGTTTGAAACTCCCTGTATGATGTTAATATTTATTTGTGTGTGAGGAATAATGGTGAAATGGCTTGTCGAAATGTGAGGGCAGAATATGAGCGCGATAAAAAGTGTAGCTGAAATTAGATAAAACTCTTTTTAAAATGTTATAAATTTTTCAATGGAAATAAAAGCTGTCTGGATTTGCGACAATCTTTCTTCTCAGCTCTTCTTTTTTTTGTTATTGCTGTAGTTAACGTTTAAGCAGTTACTAAATGGTGAGACTTGTTACATGTTTGGATTAATATTGACACCACAAGACAGCAAATTGGTTGAGAATATGTATTATGTTAAAATAAGGCCTTGGTGATGTTTTAATATTTAAAATTCTTTCATGGTGACAACTGACAACACAGCTTTCTATGTATTCTCAATGGGTTATTCAGGGTGTTGGTCAACATCATTTTCATGCGCCAATTAATAACAAGTATCAATGACATTGGCTGTAGAATTGATGGCATTTATTATTGTTACTTTTGGCCTATTGATAAATAAATAGAAGCGTCTAGCTTAGACTTGGTAATTAGCTAAAAGTCTCTATGGCAAAAAGGGGCGCTGAATTAATAATACATAAAATTAGTCATGTTTTATTAGTGCGCATGCGTTTTGGAGTGTACGTGATATATACAGTACGCGTTAAATGATATATTGGCTCAACTGCTGCGTTGCTAAACAAAACAAATGTCAAACACAGCAAATACTAAAAATGCTCTTTGTAGCTTAAGCTTATGCTCCTATTGGAATAACAACTAATTTGGGGGAGTTAAAGGAGTTAGTTGGGAGAAAGAGTACAGAGTGTGTTTTTAAATACTGAAGCTTTCTTAATATTAATGCGCCGCGTTTCAAGTCTTTCTGCACTCGGTATTAGCTGCTTCTTCGAGGCAAAAGTTTATTTTTTTATGTGTTTGGAGATATGAAGAAGATGAAAACATTGTAATTCAGTTGATGTATCTCTCACTCTTTCTCTCTTGAGATTGAAACACAGCCAAGAAGTTACAATTAAATTCTTAACATCAAATATTTATTATTACTTATTACAGGGTGATCGCAAAACATGTCAGCGATGCATTATAAGATATTCTAAATTATTTATTTTATTTTTTTTTAATGCAAGATTCGTTATTATATGCAATCGATACGGTATATGGTGAGGCTATCTTTGCCATAAAAAGAGCCTTGGATGGCGCAATTGAGCACCCGGCATTTGATTGCTATCGATTGGCTATGGGGTTGACGACGTCATTATAATGGCATCCGAGGTATTATATGGAGTACATATGGTTCGTCGGACGTAAAATTAGCCAATGAGAAGTGAAACTAAATTACTTTTTTCCTGTTTATTTTTACAACGTGTGAACTTCATTACATTTTCAATATAAAAATACTTTGTTTGTGCGACTGAGATAAGCCACTGTGTAAATAACTAGCGAGATGTAATATAAAAAATTTCCACTTCCGGGGCGGGAAAAACCAGTTTTTTTTTAATCTTGGTTCACATTCTCCATATCTCCACATTGCCAAACGTTATATTAACGTTTAGCGCAACGGAATTCATCATCAACATTTTTTCCCCAAGCAAAATATTTGCTTCTTTCATTTCATTTTACTCCCCACACAAACTTCTACTGTATAAGCCAAGGCTGAAATTGTGCCCCTGTGTTTTGTTTTTTAAAAAGACCTGAAAATTGGTTCTAGTAAGAAACTTTGATTGAAAGTTGCAACTTTAGTTTTTATTAACAGGTTTTTTGGTTAATTTTCTAGTGTTTTATGCTACAGTAAAGTATTGAAATTTTTTATTTTGTTAGCAATTGTGAATTTAAGGCTTCAGACTTTTTAGCCCAATTGGTTATCCTGTTATGTAATTAAAAAATGATGGTATTTTGTTTAGTCGGTTTTGTCACATTTTTCAGCACTTTATTTAAGGACTTAAAATAGTGAGCTTCTTCATAAGTTGGTATTGTTATTATCAGACATGAAATATTTTTTTAATTAAGATTGTATTAAAAAGTTGACAATGACATTTAATGTACTGAATATCAGACACAATAACTTAATAGTGAAAGTATCCTTTTATTACAGTTTTTATATACAAATACTAAAAGCTCCATTGAAGTGTCTGTTTTATAATTCGACAATGCTATAGACTTGTTGTTATTGAAATTAGTAATTGATTTAATTATTACTGTAAGTGAAAGAGGAATATTAATTGTTGATTTGAGTTTTAATAGGTTTTTGTAATTGAATTACTTCAGTGGTGTTTTTATTTTAATTTTGTTAATTGAACTAATTATTTTTAGTGGGAGACGCTGAAGTTTGGTGAGGAACACTTTACTGTTGCAGAGAATGTTTAATTGAAGATGAGAAATTAATTTATCGTATAGTTTGGGTTTTTCTTGTATGGAATTTAGGGCTGTTAATTGGAGGCTGATTAATGCTGAGCTGCTTCTTTTAATTGAATTTCTTAGCTGAGTGGGCTCATTACTTCTCAGCCCTTACTGGTTCAGGTGAAAAATGTCTGTAATATATCAAATTATTGACATTTTATTTGATAGGAATTTATAGAATGGTAATATACGAAATAATCAGTACTGGGATTCTTATTAATTGGTTAGGCAATATTTAATTGATGTTGTTAATTAAATCCTGTAGATATATTTTGTGTATAATGTAGTTTGGGTATGGCATGGTGCCATTTAGTTAAATGTTTTCAAATATTATGTGTTTAATAAATTGAGATTGCTTTTTTGTATTAAGGGGCAATACGTGTTAAGTTAATGGAAAGCGTGTAAGATGGCAATCACACATAGCACATGAATTTTTCTTTTTTTTTAATATAAATAAATTTATATCTAATTTGTTTATTAATTTAACATTAATTAACAGTGCCTAGTAATTTATATTTTATCACTACAATTACTTTGTGTACTTCTAATTTTTTGCGTTTAATTCAATAAAAAAGCAACGTTTTTAGATTATGCAAATAAATCTTCTTTATAGAATTTATTTACTGTAGTTACTAGTGATAACAAATTTGAAGTAGAATAATTATTTATTAAAATTTTTATTTAAATACTACTGTAGAATTTTTCTTTTGCTTAATGGCTAGAGCATTGTTTCTTAAGGTTGAAATTAGACGATTTTAACATACGAATAAATGCGCATATAATTATCATCTTTACTATGACAAAATTCATAATATTTAATATTTAAGCATTTATTTTGTAGTATAATTTGTGCAAAAAGATTTTACCATCTGAATAAATTACATTTTTCTCCTGTTCAAAACTGCATATCATTTGAAGTCTCTGAAAGTAACAGATTGCAGCAAGGGTTTTATTGCTTCCTGCATTTTTCTTATGACCTTTTTCCGGTGTGATATAACGTCCAATTTACGCTATAACGTTTAAATGTATATTTTTTTAAAAAAAACGTGAATTTGCGTTTTTAGTTAAGTCATTAATATAGTTTTAACAAGTTAAGCAACGCTCGCCTTATCTTTATTTCAAACGGAAGAGGAAAAAGTTGGTGCTTCATCTGCTGTTTGATGTGTTTTTTTAAAGCAAAAGTTTGTAACTATGGTTGTGGGTTGCTCTGTATGTGCGTGTGGTTAACCCGCTTTTACAACTTCAAATCTCTTTTTCAATGTAAAAATGTGTTGCATGAGGGAAAGCTCGTTTATCTTTTATATCTCTTCAGAAAAGAATTTTTTTTTATATTTTTATGACCTGTTATATCTTTTTATATATATAAAAGATAATTCTCTGAAATATTACTTACATTACTATAAGAAACACCTTGTATGTAACCTTTCAGTCAAATATTTTATCACCAAATTGAAAGCTCTTTCATCTGGTACAGGGCGAAACTCAAACAAAATACATTTATTATTGTTTACGGTCTATTTGAATCTTTGATTGGCTTATCCATTACGCTTATGGAATTTGTTCTCGTAGACTTAACATACACTGCCATTTAAACTGGAATATCACCTACTAATAAAGCGTAACCAAATATATGAAACGATATTTGATTACAGTTTGTTAATAACAATTTTCATCGGTTTAATTTGGTTTAACTTACTATTGTAAACTTAAAGTTGACCTGTTAAATCCTGGTTTCAGTTAGTATGAGGAACTGATAAGGCTAAATCTATTAGAGACAAGTATTTTTGGCCAATTGAAGTTAGGTTTGTGCTGAATTTGATCAGTTTTTATATGGTATAAAGGTTGAATTTTGACATCCCTGTAAGTCTTAGGTTTAGGTTAGGGCTCTGAAAGACTAAGATGAAGAGAGGGTTTTTTCATCATCATCATCATCGTTATTGTGATGCTGATAGTGAAAGCTTTCTTATGTAATATTTTGTTTAGTGTATGGTTTTTGAGTATTGAGACATAAAAACAAGCTGTAATGATGACAGACGACTTAAAATATGTTTTGATATTTGCTAAAAACATTATAAATAAGATTTATGGTTTATATAGAAAAAGTTTTCAGGTGGTTGAACTTGCGATTTTATTTATTTATTTATGATTCTTTAAAAAGTGTTTCTTAGTAAAAATATTTAAAATTTAATGCTTGAATACTTTGTAATTTATTTTTGACGTATTAACAGGGCATGAAATTACATATATTGATGATTAATAGTTGTTTAGATGATTTTTTTAGTTTTTTTTTAGTTTTTTTTTACTTGTAAATCGGTGTGAGATTTAAGAGATGGTTGAGTGGGAAAAAATGGCAAAGAAAATACTTTTGTAATTTGTTAATGTTTCAGCTTGATAAATGCATTTAAGCTGCTTAGTCATATACACAGTGGCGACGTTTACCTATGTTAAGATCTTCTTTTATGTATAAAATGGAATTTTTTTAGCAGATTAAGCAAAAATTTTAAATGGCTGATAAAAAATGAACCTTAGCATCACAGGTATAACATTGAAAAAGGGTCCACTACATATCAGTCGGAACTATTACAATTTCAGCAGTTTTAATAAATGGATTTTTTTATTCTAGTTATGGAATTGTAACTTGGATAAATATTTTATAAGAATTTTGAATCTGTCTACTTTACACAGCGCAATTTATTAACTTGTGTGAAAATATAAACAAAAGTTTCTACAGCTTCCTTAGATAAATGCCTGTGATGAGCTGACGTTTTGGTTATGTTTGACCTAAAACTATACATTTTATTAAATATTCATTCATGTTATATGTGAAATTAAAGTTTACTACTTTAAACTAATTTCTTAATTAATACATGAATAGTACAATCGCTTTTTGAGTTATCTAAGGGGATACTTGACATAGTGGAATAAAGAAATAAGGGATGCAGCTGTTTTGGCTCATTAAATTTTAATAAACGAAACTATGACTAAGTTAGTATCTCCAGACATAAAGCAAAATTAGTTTTGTGTGGAGTTATAGGTTCTGTGAAATTGTTGTCTTCTGATGTCTGAGTTACCGTTACAGTAGACGAAAATGTTTTGCTACAGTAAATATTTACTTAAATTCTCACCCTGTACAAATACTGTAGCTAACAACAAACAAATCCAAAAATAATAAAAGGACAAATATTCTGAGTAAATGCCAAAAATATTTAGACATTAGATATAGATTTTTGCCTTTTCAAAGATTTTTTTTCGGAGGAAAAAATGAAAAAGAAATGGAATTGAAAATATGTAATGGATTTTCGGTTTATGTTTGCATTTGGTATTTTCTATCTCGTATTCATATCTGTAAATGTTTAGAAAGCGATTTAATTAATGACTGTGACTTTTAATCGCATATCTCGCTGCATCTCTAATTACTTGTTTTAACGCGAAAACATTTTTAAAGCTTTAAGAACTTTACATTAAAGAAAAAAAATTAAAAGTCATCAAGTAATTAGCTGCAAATAGTTTAAAGAAAAACATCCGCATTAATCATCACCGTCACACAAAAAAAGTAATCGATTTACTGTACATAAAATTTGCTCTTATAATCTTTACACTGGGATATACTGTATGTATACTTACAGTGAATAGTGACAACATACAAAAATATGAATAAGATGTCAACATTAGTCTTTAACACCTCAATCAGTTCTTACGAGAAACGTGATTTGAATGGATTTGTAATCTGGTAACTTCAATATCAAGTACTGTAGTATTTTGAAGTTATTTTTGAACTTTAAACGTTTTTAAAATTTGCAGGACAATTCTTGCTTTTAGTTTAGAAATTTTTATTAAGTTAATACTAAAGTACCAGTATACCGTTTTAATCTGAGAGTGTTAGTGATGAAATTAGAGACAACATGAAGACACTCTGTAAAGTTTATTTGAACGTCGTTTTGCTCTACGGCATATAAATGCATGTAATATGCGTATTATACTTTTATGGCAGTGCTGTATGTCATTTTGCTATTTGTTGGCTAAAAAGACAAATAACTGCCCTTTAATATGCCTGATAGAACTTTTTATGTATCATTTCTTTTCTCTGTGTATACTTTTTATCTATTTTTTTATTTATTTTTTTGCTTTCTGAGCATTTTTTAACAGGGTCCAAAATCTATGAAAAACATCGTTTACATAATATCATGAGAATCCCCAACAGCCATCACATGTTATGTAGATGTCATGGGATTGGTGCTTCATTAACTTTTCCTAAGTGCTTTTCATGTATTTTAGATTTATACAGGGCTACAACGAATTACTATTAGTATAGTGTGCATGTGACTGGATTCTACATGGAGTCTATGTAAGGTGCACTCATCGATTTTGCATTGCCTGTCACTTTATGTAGAAATTCAACATCCAATTAGAGTTTAAGGAAATTTACTGCCTTGACTACTCTTAACGCAGAAATCAATTTGTAAATTTGTTAAGTAGTGAAATTTTAAGTTTCTGAGTTTAGTGGTCGTTGGTTGTTTTTATTTATTTTTTTACTGAAAGTTGCGGTCACCCTGTAGTTAGTGTTTTTGTAAATGGTCCATAAACGCTGACGTCAGCCACCCAATTTTACGCTTCATCTTAGCTTTTTATGTTTAGTTTTTCCTTCCAATAACTTTTCAAACTTCCTCCCTGGTACTTTGTCACCCACTCAACTCTTTTTGCCTGAAATTCATCTAAAGCAAAGAACATTGAGCTTGTGGTGTTGGGAGGACCAATGCTACGTCTTACTTTGAAATTGGGACCATTTGCATAAAATTACAAGTCGACTTAATGAAAACTTTCGTTGTATGAGCTATATCAGCTGTTATTTAATCTTATAAAACGGGTTTTATTCAAAATTTAATCAAAACTTTACAAACTTTGTCTGGTGTAATAAATTCTGAGAGTTTTTTCCATGCATTCCAATGCGAAAAATTCTTTTTACTTTTTTAACTTAACTGAAATGACTATTAAACGAAGTCCTAACTGCTAAGTAACGGTAACTTAACATTTTTAGTAATGTCTACTACAATATGTTGATCAAATCAAAGATATTTTTAAACTTTGGCTTAGTAAGTGGAGCATTTTGAGTTTGTTGAATTTGAAGTCGTGTGATTTTGTTGCTGCACTACTTTCTTTGTTATTTAAGAAGATGGCGTTCATGTTGTAAATGAAATTGTTTTTATTTCTTTGTACGCGTTTGTTTTTATTCTTACGTTAGTTTTACGTCGTCAACTTCATTTCTCTTTACTTTTATGGGCTTTACGTCCGATGTTTCAACCTTGATTTAACGACGTAAGATCGACTAACGTATAAAGGCTTTATTATTATTATAAAAGGAAATTGTACTCTGTGCTAGGTGGCGCTTTTATTTCATTTTCTATGTTTTAATTTTGAACTATTTTGGACCAAAACTAAAACGATTTTCCAGCTTAACTACTGTCAACCGCAGAGCTACTGTAATTAGGTTTGAAGAGCCTGTAAATTTAATAGTTTAGCTCTTCAGTACTTCTATTTGAACCGCATAATTAATAAATGACAATAAAAGATGATACAGTTGTTGCTTAAATAAGTTACAGTAATAAAACTAAATTAGTACTCTACTATATTAAAAGGCTGCAATTTAAAACTGAACTAAAAGATGAAATAACCAATTGAACGAGCATCCAACTTTTGGACTATATTATTTCGTAACCAAATACATTTTACTAAATTAAACACCGGCTAGTTCTCCAAACACTAGTCCACTATTATTAATAATTTATGTGTTTAATTTATCTTAATTATTTTTGGGGTTGTTAAAGCTCAAATTTGACGGTTCGTTATGAAGTCAATTGCCATGCAACCCTAGTTTAGGTGGCTGATAATGTTAAGTCAATACAGCTATCTACCGTTCTCTTCATGTATAAGCCATTAAAAATGGGATCGAGCTTATTTTCTTGTTATTATTGCATGATTTCGTGACAAAAAGAGGGATGAGTGTGCACTGGATTTTACAGAAGGTGCTGTAAGTGGGTGGATTGCTGAGGTGAGAGTAGTGATGTTGTGTTAGTGTGATGCTAGGGTAAATGTGGTTAATATTAAATCCAATGGCATGACTGATGATCTTTTCGGAGGCTCTGTGATTAGTTTGATGATGTTATCAACGTCATGCAAAATTAATTACGTCATTTTACCCCCTTTCCAAATCCCACTCGTAAGCAGTGTCCTGGCTCTCTTTTACCTTTTGATAAAATGTCTCTGTGCCAATTATTTCTCATGGCTAAAACAGCTTAATTTATAATTAAAACTGCTTTCGTGACGTAACTGCAATACGTTTTAATCAATTTTAGTTGCGTTTTTTTTTTTGTTTGATTAATTTGCGGTCAAGTCGACCTAAAACGCGATTTATTAAACAGAAACAAAATTTAATGCTGGGTCGTACAGGCAAAATTAATATTGTTGTATTTACAGAACTTGGATTTATTGATTCAGACGACGAAAATAAATCTTTAACATTATTATTAAATGATTTAGTGATTTGCTTTGGGTCACTGGACGCGAATATGACGTCATTTATTACAGTTACTCGCGTTTATATCAGGATGTAGTTTGCCAATATTTTAATGATGGTTTTAGTATAGGATCATTAAATGGGCGTTTTTTTTTATCCTAAACCTTCTATAGATTACTCTTTTTAGATTTAATTAATTTTGAAAATAATTTTTTTTTAGTTTCAAATGTTTACTATAGTAAAGTGAAACACAAAGTCTATGGGGCGCCATAGCTTCGAGCTCTCTGTATTATTATTATTGTATAACTTTTTAACTTTTAAATATTTTTTTGCGAAACAGTGCTTGATTATCGTTTGAAAATCGTGTTATTTTGAAATATTTCAACTGTTGTGTTAGTACGTAATGTATGACGTCACAAAGATTTTTATGTTAGAAGTGATAGTGATAGTTTTGGGATAGTGATGAGAGAGGAAGTGGGTGTAAAGTTGTGGGCTGAGATTGCGCAGAAAGGACGTTGTTTGAAGTGGCACTTGATTGGAAGCCAGTTTGTTGTCGTGTATTATAACAGTAGCGCCATCTGTTGTTTGTGACGTTGTCCAAATCCAACCAAGATAAAAAAAAAAGTCTTTTTTGCGTTTTTCCGCTTAAGAAAACGCTTAATACGTCGATCGATCTTTTTTCTGTCTTGGTTCTGAAAGTGTCGAGACTAACAACGATTGAGTTTCATGGTTATTTTGTCTCAGTACTTTTAAAACGACGTTATTTCGGCGACAGCTGCGTCGAATTAATGGACAATTTCCACTGCTTGATCTTTCAACAAAAAAAAAAGTGGGAAGCCAAGATGAAATTCCAAATGCAAAATGCGCATGCGTTGGAATTTCATTTCAAGACAAAAAAAAAGATCTAAAAAAAATAGTTTTTAAATTATTTTTCTTAAAAATTTTGTTGACAGGCAAACTTGTAGATGTATGGTGCTTATTCATTGATTTGTCATTTGAAAGCTCTTTACTGACCTGTGAACTTTAATCTAACGTCACACGCGACAAACTGATTTACAGAGTGCCAAAAAATATTTCAGTTTTAACATCAAATATAAATCAGTAAAAATGAGCAGACCTTTGTTATGTTATGATTAAATTAATGCAGTATAAATTAGTCTAATTAATTTTTTTTTAGTTATATAGGATTAAAGATGTTATTTATTCAGTCTAATTTGATCGTAGTTATTTGGTATAATATTTTGCAGTATGTAATGTATGGAATCTTTTTTTGCATCAATTAATTTCTGAGATTGCTGTTAAAAAAATAATGTAATGTACTTTTGTTAATTGTAGTTTAAGTGGCGTATATATTGGAGCTTCTCTCGTATTCATAATGCTTAAGCCCTTCAAAGTAGGATAATAAGGTTTCCACTCGGAATTGAAAATATCAGACGGCAAATGTAAAAAAAAAAGCATTTCAAATTGAGAGATGAAATTTCAAACATTTTCCCAATACGCCAACCCATACATGTACTTGAATTTTTTTTTATTTTCCACCTTTTTTATGTAGTCACATTTCCTCTGCTATGGTGGTGGACTCCACCCACCCATAGCTATGCATTTCAATTTCGACTCCATCCATCATTTCAGATGTTCAAACAAAAAAACTGTTTTTTTTTTATTATTATTTTAAATCAATGAAAGCACACTTCCCGCCATTTCAAAAGTAAACATACGCCTATTGATTTCATTTTAGCACTGTTATATTATTTTATGCTTTGATGCATGAATGTGCATGAAATTATTTGTACGCAATTTAAAATGCGATGTAATTCTTAGAATCGAAATATGAGAGTTTCGGTTTATTATTGTACGGTATTTGTTAGGATGTTATTTCAAGACACTCTAGTTTAGTTTAATTAAGGATTCATTTTAAAATATAAGTTATAACTCAGTGAAATGCATGAACTCGAGTGGTTTATGGAACTGCGCATAATTATGTACTATGAATTTAACTGATGTTTTAAGATATTTAAACATTAAATTGGCATAATTATGTTATTTAAAGTTTTTAATGATGTTTTTAAAGTTCGATTACTTTATAGAAAAGCATGACTTTTTGAAGAAAGAGTATCTTTTATATTATATCATTTCCCTATAGCTGGAAAGTCATTAAGGAGCAATCATTTCTAGCAAATAAGTTAGATTAGACTAATTATGTTGATAAAAAGCGAATATATGGAGAGAAAAACTAAATCTCAAAATAAATAATATAAAACTTATTTTTATTAATGTTAGTTTCTCATCTTTCATCTATCTAGATGAAATCTGAATCTAGATCATTTGTGCTTAGAGGACATTAAATGCAACTTTTCACCGGAAAGCATTTTTGTATTAAATTAAACTCAACAGAAGAAATACAGTGAAAACCGTTTAACGCGAAAAATCTTTTAAAAAGAAAAATTGGTTTACACAAAATAATACTGCATTATTTTATCTAATTTTAACTGTAAAATGATTTGTTTAACTAGCAAAGTTTATTAGTTATTTCTTTTTTGCGTTGCATTGTGATACTCTATTGATTCAAAGCTTGAACCCGAACACCTTATTAAAGGTTTTTTGTTAGTAAAGTATAAAATGAAGTTTCGATGGTGTCAAATTTTTTTTAAGAAACTTTCACAACCAATTTTTCGTTATAAATCATTTTGTTGACGTAATGGCGTTATGTGAATGTGCGTTTGTCGACTGTTGTCTTGTCAGTTTAATTGCATCTCATATCTCCGCCTTTGCACAGATAGACAAACACTGATTTTTTATGTATTATTTTTTTCTTTTTATGTGTGTAAGGGGTGGTTTGGGATGAAAATGATGTGTCACTTGAGATTTATGAGAAAATCAAACAAAATTATATACACAAAAGTTCACTAAAATATGATTAATCGTCAAATAAAATACGATTTTCTGATATTTTTTCATATTGTTCAACTTCATTTTACGTTGAGCTGTCGATATAGTGAAGTTGACATTGCAAAAATTGAAGTTTTATCGGTTTTTTTATTTAACGTCGACTTCATTGGATTTGTATTGAGACAAGTTTAAAAAGCTCTGACGTTAACGGTTAAGTAACGTAAATTTGTCGTAAAGTTTGCTCAACTTTCACTAGTTATTTGTATTTTGTGATTTTAGTTGAAATGTTTATTTTTATTAGTTTCATTCGACTTTGTTAAAAACTAATGGATTTTAAATTTTTAATGAAACCAACGAATTTGAATTTAACGTCAAACAGTGATGATAAAATAACTTCCTGTCATATAAGTAATTAATAATTATCGTTCGATAAAGTCATTAGTATATATTTACATGTTTTAAGTGTCGGCTCTATTGAAATTGAATGGAGCTAAATATAATGATGTTGATGCACGCTGTTTGATGATCTTGCAGCATTGGATTTGTTTAAAATTTTCAGTAGTTACTCATTAGTCATTAATAATGTTGTTGTCTATTTCAAATTATTTTCAAGTGGATACAGTAATACTGTCAGTTTCCTTAAGAAATCGATTTCGCCGACTGTTTTTTTTTTGTGTATGAACACACTTCACGCCGGTTACATGTTATATTAAAATTAATTTACATCATTTTTAAGTGTTTGTTAATTATCATAAGAGCGGTATATTATCATAAATTTGCATATTTATTAGTCGGCTTTATTGTAAATGAATGGAGCCGACCGAAATTGTTTCGGCTAAATGGAATAATATAAAAACGGCGTAAAAACTCGTCGGCGTACTTAATTAATTGTATTGACAAGTTTTTTAGGCATCTTAAAATATGTGTAAGCCAAACAGTGTGGCATTTATTTGCGCATGCGTTTAAGGCGAAAAACACCAGTATTTTATAGGCTTTTATATATGAAGATTGATGAGATTCTCATATTCATATTAATTGCTTGGGCTGTGAACATAAAAATTTTTTAAAAAGAAATTTTTCTTTAATTTGGAGGCGGCAGAGAGGTACAGGTCGTCACCAAAATGAAATATCTTGAATTTTTCGCTAAGAAAATATTAAAATCGCTCCAGGGCTCAATTCGGAGCCACTGTAGTGGAGTTTGCATTGTAAGAGGGTTGTGGGCGCTTGTGGCTTATATATAGTGTTTTATGATTAAAATGTCCCTTGAGGGGGTTGGTTGGTTAGTGGGTGGAAGCATATCGATTTCTGCGTCTTATAGTTGGTGTGAAAAGATGCTAAATTGATTTGCATAGCAATTTTCTAACCATTTCTCCCACTAACTCCCACTTTCTAGTCGACATTTTTAATAATATATTTTCGCAGCTTTTTTTTTTTTTTGGGCGTTCATGAAAAAGTTTAATGGAGTTGAATATTTCTTGTTTAAGCTGCATTGAGCTCAAAAACCCTCTTTTTGATTCAAAAATAAGTTATAACTTACTAACTAATCTGTGAATTAATATTGTGAACGTTTTATATAATTTGAACTTTAAAAGTTGATATTATTTATGACCAATAGTTATTGTTAGCTAACTTAGGTTATAATACCGTATCTAATGTAGCGATTTAAATGGTTGATTTATATTAAGGTTACTGTATTTTGTGCACCATTTTTCTTTAAAAATTTAGAATTTATGTGCAATATTTTGTTTTTGTAACTGAACTGCGTATTAATAATTTTTTGCATTTCTTTTGTAACAGATTATAAGTACTTACTGGTGTGTT
Organism: Helicorthomorpha holstii; assembly: GCA_013389785.1. Classification (NCBI taxonomy): domain Eukaryota; kingdom Metazoa; phylum Arthropoda; class Diplopoda; order Polydesmida; family Paradoxosomatidae; genus Helicorthomorpha; species Helicorthomorpha holstii. The sequence goes on along the minus strand of JAAFCF010002710.1, from coordinate 1,949,122 downwards.
TTCTGTCAATGGCGGCTTCAATGCTATGCAAAGAGCAAGGAATCACCGTCGTTGCTGTTTGCATTGTTTACGAAATATTTATAGTTCAAAAGGTAAGTTTCATTGTTTTTTATTAAACTTTTGCAACATTGTGCAAGTTGTGCGCATGCTTGGATGGATTATTGCGGGTTTATAGCATTTTCTTTTTTGGTGGAAATTTCTTATTAAGTTGACGTGGCAACGCAACGAGTATCTGCTTAATTATTTTCCTCAATCACCTGATGAAACTCAGTAATCACATCACATTTTTTATTTTTGTTATTTTTTAGCCAATTTTGTGCCTCTATAGCTCTCAAACTAATTAGGATAGATTAATGGCAAGGGTAGCTTATGGTAGTTGGATCACTTTAGTCTCCGATATAATTATTTTTTTTTAAATTTTTTACTGAAGTTTTTTGTTTGGAATTAATATGGCGACAAACTCTTAGGCTTGTTTTCAAGTCAAATTTAATTAACGTAATAATAAACCAGAAATTAATTTAACTACTGTAGTATAGTTGTTAAACAGTGATGTAACTGTACTGTAGTTGAGTTATTATTTCTTGTTTTAAGCTAAGATGCCATCAAAGACAATTGATTATTGGTTTTTGGTTTGGGTTCTTAATAATTTAAAAAGTAATTTAACTACTCCAGTGTTTTTTTAAACGTCATCCAACTAACTCATGTTTAAGATAGTATTAACTTATCTAACTATTAATCAAATGTAGCGTAGAAGTTGACAGGACATGAAAATACATCATTTTCTGATGGTCAAGCAATATGTGTTCATGAAGTGTTGATCATATATTCATTTTTATTAATCCGTGAGTATGAAAAGGATGAGGAAAACGGTGGATTGATCAAGTGTCACACGCTGTTTTCCTATCGGTGTCCAAAACAGCTGCTTGAATATCACAACTATACTTTGAATAAACACGCACAATGTACTGTATATTTGGGTGAGCGCCGCCCACTTTCATCCTATTTATCTCCACCACCCTCACTCAACCAGCTATTAAAGTACAAGTAGGAGGAAATGTGTGCTTATTTGTTATTTTCTTGAACAGCTTAAAGGAATTCGATTAATCGATATAAATAACAAAATGGAAAACATTTTCGGTGAAATATATCTTCTCTCTTTCCATCACTCTGGCTTTCAGTTCATTTCGGAAAATGTCATCTTCTTACTTATTATTTATTATAGATCATGTGGTATTGAAATCGTATTTTAATATCATGAATTCTGTTTGAGAAATTCCTGGTGGCTTATTCAAGTTAGCGAATGGGAGTAATGGGCTCCAATAATACTCGTTGAGGGCATGTCGTTGATAAACATTATTTTGTAAGCAATTTCCTCAATTATTTATTAATTTCTTAAGATGTACAAATTACTGCTTGGCATATTTATGGTTAAGTGTTCGGAGAATGTTGTAATATATTTAATTGATTTAAGAAGTTAATAATAGTTAGGAGATAAAATGGCAGAAACAACACATGAACTGAGCAATGTATTTGTAATCGGTACAACTGCAATGGAAAAAGCTATTGTATGTGTTTCTAATGAAAGTAAGGGGATTATAGAAATCTATGTACAATATCATATGAAATGTATTCTACAGTTACATGTATAGAAAGAGTTGCATAGTGTATGTGCTGTAGATGTGCTCGAAGGCCATAAATGAAAATGGCTATGAGTTGAGAGGCGGAAGAGGAAATGCATTTGCGTTGGCCATTTGCTTTCTGTGTTATACGTTTGTTTTCTTTTTCGTCTGCTCTAGATTAATTGCATCTAAATACTCTACTCACAATCTCTGTTCATAATAAAAAGTGTCCATTGAAAGGAAGAAAATGGCCCCAAACGCCCACAAACGTGTCTTAACTCAAAAGACGTAACTTTATTTTTCTCTTTTTTTTTGGGCTTTTATCTTAACACAACAACAGCTTCATTATGCTTATCTACGACTGACCAATTCCATCGCATCTATTCCCCAACACCAAACGACTTATTTATCACTAACTTAAAAAAGTTTATTAGAGTCATCGTTGTAGAACCAACACATTCTCATATAGACCTTAGAATTTGACCAACTTTTTATTTTGAATGCATTTTTACTATTAACTACAAACAAACTACATTAGACGTGGTTGTCATTTTTGGTGGTTCATGACTCAGCTTATAGTTTAATCGACTTTCAAGTAAATATGTAGGGAACTTATTTGAGAATTCTTAGTATATTTTTAGAAATTTGAATGATTGTGGGTTATTTTTTAAAATAATTTTACTAACTATATTGCATGCATTTTTATATGATTTATTTATTTAATGGTTAAACCTTAACATTAAATATTTACTTAATGCAATCGTTACATTAGATGTTTCTTTCTCTCTGTACTGTGCAATATATGCAAATTGATTAGAAAATTTTTTCATTGGTTAATTATGGAGGTAGCCATTTTGTGCATGGATTTATATTGAAGAGTTTTGTTATGTTTTTGAAAGTTTATTTACATAATTATTTGCGACTTGAGCTTATTTTTTCTCTCTATGAGCATCACTCTGGGATTTTTTTCTTTTGATTATTTTTAAATATTTTTTTATGCGCTGAGCTGATTTAAATGAAGAAAAGCCACAATTAGATTTTCTCTTCAATTTCTTTTCATAGTTGTTATCGATTGATTTCTTTCAAATTTTCGTTTGAGTATCTTTGAAAAATTATTTCTTTTCACTCTTATACACACACAAAAAGAACTTGAATACATTTGCACTCATTCAAAACAACCGATTTTATATTATTCAATATTAGTAATTTTTTGCAAGTCTCTCTGATTTTATTTCTTTTTTCATCAGACAGAAAATCTTTAGTAAGCTAAAGAATGTCGATAAAAAGTTTCCATCAGAGATATTATAAATACTTTACAGGGTGATAGTAAAATCCAGAACTAAAGTTATTTAGTGGTATTTGTCTTAAAAGAATTTTGGCCTCTGTTGAAATGATAAAACAAGAACTTATTAAAAATTAAGAAACCATATGCAGAAACTTGGCTAATCAATGTTAGCATTTGTTGGGGGTTAAATTTGGTTTAACGTAAAATTGTGATTAAGTTATCGTATTATCAGCCATTTATCGTAGAGTTTTTGCAGTTTGAGCAAACATTGGAGTGTTGTAAACAAACTTATAAAAAATGTTTTACTATAATAAATAAGAAAAAAGTTGTTTTTATTCTTTTTATTTTGCTGAGAAATAACTAGAAAGAGATGGGAAGAGAGCGACTTTGTTATTGTATTTTGTTTTGATTTTCAGCCAATCATTGGTATTTTTTTCTTTCTTTTTTTTTTGGCCCACGAAAATACTCCAGATACTAAGAAAGAAGAAATAATAACAAAAACTAAAAATATACAGTACCAGGAGCGCTCTTTTATAATATATAGATTTTTTTGTGGCTGATCCAATTTTGATTTTGCTATTAAATTGAATTTCTTGTTATTAAATTTATGTTTATCAGTTTTTTAAATTAAAAAAATTTTTCTATTTATTTAAAATAAATTAAAGCATTTTTATAAAAAAAAATTAACTTTAAAAAATGAAAGTTTCTCTTGATGTCACTCATACGTTAAAAATAGGAAAATAAATTAACTAAAAAGTATAGATACATTAAAAGAACTTAATTTAAATATTTTGTTCATTATTACATAAGTATGACCGATTTTAAGAATTGCTTTTGATGTTAAATTTTGTTTTTAAATTTAAGCACACAAAATTATTTGAAACCTAAAAAGCAGATTTTGACATTAATAAAAATTCAAAAATTGCTTTTTTTTAAATATACCATATTTTCATCATTTTAAGACTAGAACGACATTAAAAGCAACATGAAATTAAAAGCCATATAATGACATAAAGTTTAATTTAAAATTAAGAAAAATGTCTTGACATGAGTTTGAACTTGTGTAGCAACTCTTATTCATTGTTATGTTTTCTCTATTTCTTCTTTGAAGATGAAGATTGGACTAACGAAAAGCTTTTCTGTTTTGCTTTTCTTTTCAATTGATATATAAAGCATTTTCTTATCCAACTTTTGCTTACAATTTTTTTGGCCATTTATTCAATGGTCTGCGTGTGTTGTGTTGTCTGTCCAATGGCCGAAAAGGACATTTTCAATTCTCTCTCTCATTCTCCCTCTTATTTCCTGTATAAGATTTTGTCTATCTCTTTTTATATAGAGCCGTTTTCTTTATATATATTTTGCTTATTATTTGCTTGTTGATAGCATTTTTGTTGGTCAGCTTTGACATTCTTCAGCATCGTTGAATTGATATTAGCCTCTTACTAACTCTCTCTCTTCTGTTTGGACCACTAAAATGTTTTCATATCATCTGCTCTGATCGGATTTTATGCTGGCGACAACTACAATCATAGTTTTTACCTCTATAAAATGATCATATTGTAAAACACACACGCCGCGCCTTATACAGGGTTGTTCAAATACACACTTTATAACAGTATATCTGCGACTGAATTCACATTTCAGCTGAAATTGATAACATTTTAGAATCTAAACTTGAACATAAGTTACAGTACTAGTCTTTCTAATGTTACACTTAGTTACAAAAAACCGATAAACTGCATTTACTTCGCCTTAATTGCCACTTTAAGAAATGTTTTTACGGTTATTAGTCCCATAATTATTATGTAAATCTAAAGTTAACGTTTTGGTTAAAAGCATTTGATTAAATAAATAGCTAAATTAAAGTACAGTAAACTACGCGTTTGCCATATAAAGTGGGTTGTAAATTGTAAAGTAATTTAAGTTACTTGTAATCGGTGCTTCAAATGTTGTAAATGTTGCCCAAATGGATGTTGAACACCCTGTATATACTTAATGTACAGTATGTTATAAAACTGTTTTTATGGTTGCGAAACATGTTTAAAAAGTTTCTTTTTTGCTTTGGTTGACTGGGTTGGATGGACAAAGGAAATTTGAAGAATTTTCGGCAATTTGAGTTTATTGGCCACATTGTAAAACTTTTCCTTTAATATTAAATTTTTTATATAAAAGTTGGTGATGAAATAGTGTCAGATTAGGGTTTCTACGCCATCAACCCTTTCCGTCATTAAAATTCTGAAATTTTCTTCTATAAACTTCTCACATTGTATTGATAAACGTCACATCTTAAAATGTCTCATTACTTTATTGCTGTGTTTAATTATTTTTTAAATTAAAAATTGTTTTAAAATCTTATTTTTTTTTTTGTATTTTGTTTGATTTTCCAGTTTAAGATATCATATATTTTTCATCCCTATCAAAGTTGGTTATATGTACGACATAATTTCCGGTCAAAATCGAGTAAAGTGGCCATCACACGGACAGCACTGCTTTTGGTGGCGGCTGTTGGGCTACTGCTGGCCAGAGTCAAGATCATGGGGTCACAGCTTCCGGTGTTTACAAGGTAATCAATTCAAATTAGCCTATTTAAGCATTTCATTATTTGACTATATTAAGTTGGTTTCTGTACAAATTGTCACAAAAAGACTAGACAGGAATTAGAAGTTATTTAATTATTAGAAAACTAAGTTTTGTGATATAACTTAATTATAGATTAATGATGGATATACAAGTTTACAGTATTTAGCTTATGTTTTTACTTTTGAAAAACACAATTTGTCTTTTAAAGCGTTTAATTTGATTTTAAGATACAGCATCATATTTTCTTTCTATTACAGTACCGGAACCGTAATAAATTTAATTCGTAAGTCACTGACTGGGTTTAACAAATTTCTCTACCGTTTTAGCTGCGAGTAATAAATTAAATAAACAATGAATCACACCAGTTGTAGAAATTTCTTAGACGAAGCATTTACATACTGTAGGTAGGATATTGTGCATGTATTCTGGGTTATTCTAGTGTTGTACGAGTATACTCGAAGGATGTATTTACTGTATTTTTGTTGTATTTAAGTTGAAAGCTGAAAAATTGTAAGCGAAGTGCAACAATAGTTTGTGATTTTTCGGACGCGACAACAATGGCCAGGCATTAATATTGTTTGTTGTTCATCTGATGACGTCAATGACCATTTTTTTTTCATCCACTCACTCTCATCTTTTCCTCCTCTCTTCAGAAGCATCTTTTGTAAAGATTTTCAATTTTTGGCCAATGAAAGCTAATAGTAAAAGTTGACAAAAGGTCAACAGTGATTTTCACTGAACGTCAAAAAGTGAACAAACGAATCAACTGTAAAGATTTTTTTTTTGGATCTTTAACCTTTAATAACAGCAGTGCTGGTTTAGAAATAGATTTGTAGTTAAACTTCTAAGTGATAGTATTATCGATCCGTATACATTCTTATTTAACTGAAGTACTTGAACATCCTAAATACTTGTTCGTCCAAATTACTAAAATACAAATATTTTAGGTGCATAAGGAGTTTTGAGCTTTTAATAATTAAAGTATTAATTTAACAATTGATTTTTGGTGAGCTAAGTACTGTTTATAGTGGTTTAATCTGTGTTGTTTATTTCTTTAGGTTTGACAACCCGGCGTCTGTGGCTCCAACTCCAGCTCGGCAATTGACTTACAACTATTTATTGGCCGTCAACGCTTGGCTGTTGTTATTTCCTAGCTCTTTGTGCTGCGATTGGACCATGGGCACAATACCTTTAATAAATGGTCTTTTAGATATTAGAAATGCAGCGACATTTGCCTTTTATGCCATTGTGGCGGCACTTTCACTAGTGGCCTTCTTTTCACATACACCTAAAGGACGAATAATATTAATGGTAAGTAATCAACCACCTCATTTTCTCTCCCACACACCTTCAGGCCCACTTAACTAACATTCCACATCCCCACATAGACATTCATCTTAAGCACATTCCTTATCTTATCGCACGCAAATGTTTTACTTCAACTGAGATAAATGCTCCAAATTTATCAAATAAGAATAAAATAAATTTCAATGAGACATGCATTCATTGACTTTGCATGGAGAAAATTCTCGTTACTTTGTGGGTGCTTTTTAAAGATTATGCTATTAAGCAATTCGGGTGTAGGAAGACTGGAGATTATTTGCACGTATATGTTAGCAGGGTAAGGATAAAATTAAAGTAAATTAAATTAAATAATTACCCAAACAGCATTAGTCCTCACTCTGCTATGGAACAGTAGAGGCACTGCACAAAATGTTTAGTCTTGGATCCAGAGCTAGTGGTTTATTGCTTTGAAATTATTTTTTAATCTTTACATGTTTTTGAATATTAATTTTAATTTTGATTTTTGTCCACTACACATGTTTACAACAACACTTTCACTACAACTACTCTAACTATTTTTAACTTGTCTACTACATACGTTATATATAAGTTTGATATCTGCTTTTTAAGGTGTAGGGTTACATTCAAAAGCATTCTTAATTTTCACTTGAGAAGGTGAAATGTGACTTACATTGCATTGTTTTTGTAAGGAAAAACTAAGTTAAAATTTTTTACTAAAATCCTGTAAAGAAATCCAAACAGGATAAACATTCATGTATTAATTAATTTCTTTTTGTTAAATTTCACATTCTTAAGTTTAAATTAGTAAACAATTAAAACTAATAATAAACAAATAATTAATAATAATAAACATTAATAACTGATTACACCAAATTATGTATTGACTTAATTATAGAAAAAATCACATCCCAACATATATTTGACAGTCTAATTTATGTTTTGGAATGGTTTTCGTATGATTAATGTAATTTGAAAGTTTTTTTTTTGAAATTGTTTTTATAACGGTCAGCAATGCAATGAGTTTTAATATCTATAAACTTTATTGATTATAGATTTTGTTACAGTACTTTAATTATACAAGAACAGAGGTTTGAAATGGACTTTTAAAATGCATATACTAGATAAAACACTTTTATTATGATAAAATCAAATATAAGATGCAAGTTATGACAAGTTACGATAGGATATTGCAGTACTTTATTGACCAAAATAATAATGCAAGATTAATAAGAAACGTAAGATCTTTAATAGTTTGTAAATAATTCAAGACCATTTTGACATGTTATCAAATTGTTTTATTTAAGCATTTCATATTTTTTATTATAATATTGCTGCATTGCCTACAAAGTAACGAGTCTAATTCTTATAGATGTCGGTCTGAACAAAAATTAAAAAAAGACTACATTTTGTAGACCATTTCCTTATGAAATATAAATATAACATCATTATGTCTACATTTTTGTTTGCTTTAAAATTTCGCAAATAATACGAACATTTAGCATTTAATACGGCGCTATCAAAGAAGTGAGACAAAATTGCTATGTGTTGAATATGAATTGGTCTCATTACTTTGTGGTCACCGACTTTGAAGCCCATTTTATTGTCTAAAATTGGCTCATTTGGATTTTGGATGGCTGAAGACTTAAATATGAACTGAAATTGTCTACTTTATATGTGGGCGTACAGTATGTGTGGGTAAAGGACAGTTGTACTGCATATTGTATCCCCAAATGGCCAACACGTTTCAACTGTTCTGCTTTCGTTATTGAAGGATTTTGGGAGGGTTTGAGCCTGTAGTTCGGCGTTTTAAGAATTTAATATTGAACATTTCTGCCCACATTGTCTATTGGTGTAACTAGAAACCATAGAAACCCAAATGGATAGTTTTTATATTTTTTTAGGCAAGTGACAGTGTTGCACTTGAATTGGCTGCTCATCATGAATACTGAGCAGCTCTCACCCCCACCCCACCTTCTAAATGACATTTTGAGAATGTGTCAGATGGGATTACACTTATATGTAAGAGAAAGACACACACACACATTTGGAAAACGTAAATGACACTGTGAGGCACCATAATAATAACAAAATGTTTTCATCCGAAAAAGCTGTTTCAACTTCAAGAGGCAAACTTATACATAAAATTGATAAAAATGCACGGAAAGACAATACAATGTTAAGATGATTTTATTTAGTTATAATCAGTGAAACATTTGAATTAATCTCAAATTTGCCAGGAATTCAGTATTTCTTAAAGCCATTTTGATTTATTGTTTTGAAGATTTTTAATTACTTTTTTTACAAGTTTAATTATTTAACATTAAGTTTGAAGCCTGTTTTACTTTGTTTTGGACTTACAAGTTGAAAACATTAAAATTGGATAGATAAGAATTTATTTTTGCAACTCACTCTGTATTAATCGCTGTGAAATAACATCTTTTAAAGAGTTTATGTCCATTATACAGTTTGAGTATGCTATATCAATGTTTCGTCGGTTTTTTAAAGATGTAAGATTGTTTGTTTTTTTAGCCTGCAGGACATACAGAGTTGAAAATTGAATCATAAAATGATCGATTTAATGCCAAATAGATTGCATTTCACTCAATTTCCCTTCAAACACAACATAAGATCTTTCGTGTGTAATGCGTTCTTTGCCAGTTTATCTGAAACACTTTTACATGGGACTACAACGACTCTGCTCTAGCTAATAAACTAACGCAACTTTTTTTGTGCTCAAGATGGAAATTTAATATAAAATTGTTTTTCTGCTTAGATTTAGATCAAAAATCATATTTTCACACTGTTGGACATTTTTCTTTTCTTGCGCATTTTTTTATTTCTTCCTTCTTTTTTTTTGGTCATTTTTTCATCTGTCATTGTGCTTAAAAATACACTGTTACTCAAAATGTAGTTGATATTCATGTTTGGTATCGTTTATGGACGAACATTAGAACTTAGGTCATTTTCGTAGTTAAATGTTTAAATAATGTGTATAAAATGTGTGAAATTCAGTATATAGAGAATTGCAATGTTTCCATTGTATAAATCAAGAATTTATTTATTAATTAAAAACTAAACGATTAAAAATTACTAATTGTTTGGTTTTTAATTTTGAAGCAAATTTGGATGTTTTTATCAGTATAAAAGTGACCCACCCTGTATTTGTGGGGTTGAAAGAAAGATCTCCTTCCCAGCATCTTAACTTCATTTGAAGTTTAAAATCTTAATTTAACTGAGCAAAATTTCTTCAACTGCAAAAGAAAAAACTACATTTTTGATTTGGTCTTTGTGAGCTCTCGTAATCGTCGTTTTTCCGCTCACTCCAACTTTTTATATTTTTATTGCAGACATAAAGGACTTTATATTCAATTGTAAGATTTATATATTTATCTCTGGAGAAGTTTTTTTTTTATTTAAAAATTTAATGGTTCAGAAAGTGGCAGCACATGTGTCCTTGAGTTTTCCATGCAGAATGTGTCGCATCTTCTTGAATAATAGCAGTAGCAAAATTTCTTTGGGAAAATTTATTTTTATATACGACAGTAACATAGTATTGATATCCATTTAGAGTTATCTTTAGTTATCGGTACTAAAAGCCATTAAATTAAGGAGAAATATGACATTTTCTTTCATAAATTCTAACTACTATAACTGATATTTCAATAACTTATCTCAGAAATATTTTTGTATTCAAAGTTGTTTTTTAATATTTTAAGTAAGTTCGCAAAGTAATTAGGTTATTTAGTATACTGTATAAATATACAAGAATCAATCTTATTGCTTTACTAACAAAGTAATATATTTAAATCTGCTACAATATAATATTTGCTATGTGCTTCGTTTTAAAAAATTTTGTTTTTTATTCTGCGCTATTAAATTTCAAAAATGACAATAAAGTAACGAGATTGGATTGCTATGTAATACACTCTTGTTACTTTGATTGTAAGAAAATTTTAAAAATGAAGTATATTTATCGTATATACTGTATATCGTATAGTACTATATTTAATAAATTTAAAACTGTTTTTCGAATGATTTTCTGCTCTAAGTTATAATATGTGATTTTTAATTTGATTACACATGTTTTATTTTTTATATCTTTAATAATATTACTATTATTCAGTATTGGCAAGATTTCCAGGAACCTTGCAAAAAATCTAATCTACTTAAAAGTTATTTATAGAGAAAACTGACTCAATTCAGCAAAAAATAAACATTTACCATATTGTTATATAATTACATTAGAGATAAAAGTACATTTTAAAGTGTTATAAGATGGCACATAGAATATAGGGGTTACAACATTTATAGTATACAAAGTTGTTGTTGCCATAATATTTAATAATGATTACTAAATTGAAACGTGTTTTTTGTTTATATTGCAGAGTTTGTCGTTGATGGTGTTTCCGTTTCTTCCGGCTTCCAATTTATTTTTTCCTGTGGGATTTGTGATAGCTGAGAGGATTCTCTACACTCCAAGCATGGGATTTTGCATGCTTGTATCTCAGGGAGCAACCATCATTTCACAAATCAAGTAATAATCATGTTGAATTTAAATCTAGCGAACACGTTGTCTAAGTTTTTGCTTTGAAATTTCAGTTATAAAAGGTTTCCGCGTTTATTCAAGGTTTTTATTTGGACATCACTTGTCTCTTTAATCATAGCTCATTCAGCTAGAACGGTCATAAGAAACGGAGATTGGTAAGAAAAACTAGCTTTTATATTGTCTTTTTGTCCAGATGTTTGTCAACGGTTTATTCACATCATCTCATCAGAAATTAAATTCCAGTAGTTCGGTCAATTATTTATGCATTTCGGTCGACTTTTTATGCATTCTGAAACGTTAATTTGAACTTAATTCGGTTTAAGAAGTCATTTCTTCTGTGACTTTTCGGTCATACTTTGTTGATTTAATAAAGTTGGTTAATTTTTTTGTTTTAGGGAGAGTGAATACAGTATATTTATGGCTGGTTTGAAGGTGAACGATCGAAATGCAAAGTTGTTTAACAACGTGGGACATGCCTTAGAAAGTAACGAAAATTTCACAGCAGCTCTTGTCTACTTTAAAAAAGCCGTCAGGTACCTACATCTATTTTATCTTCTATTTTATTTCTAAAAAAACATGTAATAATTAAATCATTTGAATAATTTACGCGGTGAAGCGTTCAGCCTGATGACATTGGTGCACATATCAACGTTGGAAGAACTTACAATAATTTAAAAATGTACAAACAGGCTGAAGAGGCTTACGTCAAGGTATCCCTTTCAATTTAAGAGACAAAATATCTCACTTTTGTCTTTAAATCCTAGTCGGAATATATTTAAATGCGCTGTAAAAGGCGTGTGTTGTACGTTGGCTGAATGTTATATTAATGTAAACCTTTAGGCTAAGAACCTGTTGCCACGTCCCAGGGCTCAAGAGGCCTACCAGACTAGAGTAGCTCCCAGCCATCTCAATGTCTTTTTAAATCTGGGAAATCTCGTTGCGAGAAATTTATCAAGGCTTGAAGAAGCAGATGCTGTAAGTCTTAGTTAACAAAATGCTTTCGATACAGTATATACGTGATTCACATTTAACTCTAAAATTTACAGTGTGTCGCTCAAAAGTTAAAATCACTGTTTTTGTCGTCATGATATTCAGCGTTTTAAATACTCTAATAATGTACAGAGATTAGTTTAGTTCAGTATTAAGAAAAGTTTCAAAATGTGTGATTTAAAGCTGTTAAGGATTTTACCAGAAGTCGCTGTGGGACTGTTGATCTAGTTTTCGCTAGCTACTCACTGTATTTGCATCCAAATTATGATGCAAAGACTTCATTTGGATCTAGCTACTATGAAACATTTATTTTTTGCTTTCTTCGAAATGTTTTAAAAGTGAGAATTTAGCATTTTCTTTAGATTATGAGAAACGTTTCAGTTCTCATTGAACTGGTCTGTAGTCACCCGAGCCATAATCGTTATCAGAAATTCATAACGACAGTGTTAATTTTTAAAAAAAATGTACTGTAACTATTAAACCAGACTAAAGCTGTGCTGGTTTTTAATAACAAGTACAGTGGTTGATTTTCTAATTGGTCTGATAGAATTTCATTATCAAAAATTACTGAGGGTTTGTCAAATTAAATCCAGTAACAAAATGTAATGCTTGTTGGTATCACAGTTGTGTGGTGCAGTGAATATTTACTATGGGGCCGCTTCTTTAAACTGAGTGAAATATTAAAAACATTCTTTATTAATGTTCAATTCTATATAATTTAAATTATAATATTAATTTACAGTAGGCTTAATTAGTTTTTGATTGCATCTTTACACTTCATTAAAGAAGACTATTTTTGTTAGTTGTAAGACTGTAGAGTTTAACCAGGGTCATTGGAAAGACTAAAGGGTTAAAGGAAAAGCTAGATGATTACATTTCACATCACGTTTCTCTTGTAATCCATCATCTTATGATTGCGGTTTCCCCATTCAATACCGTATAGCCACTTTTAACCGCACAAAAGAAATCATTTGAATAGGGATTTTAAAATTGACAGTGTTGCTTTAATGCTTTTTTGGTTAATGGAGCTATTAGAATGGCGTCTATGGCTAAATGCTCTTGTTAGCCATTATTTTAACAAGAGACGTAAAAGATCAAAGGATGTCTCTACGTTGCATGATGTGTACGGTTTATGTTAAACAGTTTAGCTCTCGATACAAAGAAGTCTTAAATTAATGGCTCCCTGTGTTTCTAGAAAATACGTTTTTATGTATTGACTTAAACTGATTCTCTTAATTTTATTAATTGTAGTACGGTATAGCTTAATTTTAGTATGGCAATTTTTTTTATATATAAACTGCATGTTTAATGTTTCATCACTGTAAGTTTTATAAAGCTTTGAAATTGCTGTTGTTATCCGAGTCATTACTATTTATTAACCATCTTAATGTTTTTAATTAGCTGTATCGTCAGGCCATAAGCATGAGATCAGATTACACACAAGCCTATATCAATCGAGGAGATGTGCTTATCAAAATGAAAAGGTACGTGTTTCAAGAAATATTTATATTAAATTTTAACTAATTGTTAAATTAAATTGGGATTGACTTTTGTAGGACGGAAGAAGCTCGTCAAGTTTATGAAAAAGCTTTGCAGTACGATAATAGCAATGCTGACATTTATTATAATGTAAGTATAGTTTGAAATTTCATGGTTTGTGAAGTTTTATTGACTTGTTTTCAAGCATGTCAAATTTTTCATTTGTCAAATTGTTGATAATGCTTGAAAATATTTTGGCAAACATTAATTATTTTAAATTCTTTGTTGTTTTTGTGAGCAAAACGCATTAGAAAGCCTAGTCGATAAATTATAAGTTCCAGTAGGTGATTTTTGGTATAGATTTATAACGTTTTTGTTTTTAAAATTTAATAGTGGATGAATCGCAAAAATTGTTTGTGTTTAATTGCTTGTGAAAATTAATTAGAAGATTAAACTTGATGTAAATCATTAACAAAGAGTCGTTAGAGCATGTGCAGTAAATTTAAGTTTAGGGTTTTGGCATTTGTTATAATAGCCGGAAGTTTAGCTGATAAATTGCTAAAAATTCTCTTATCTATGCTGGACATATGGTGGCCTTTATGGGCCATTGTGTGAAATTTATTATTGTAATTTATATTTGCAGTTAGGTGTTGTTTATCTGGAACAGGGAAAATCATCTGAAGCGTTAATTTATCTGGACAGAGCCCTGGAGTTTGACCCAGACCATCAAGTAAGCCTCATCTAACTTTAAAGGCTAACTCTTATTCAATTATTATTGGTATAAAGTTCTAATAGAATTAACAAAATGTTAACTTTGATCGTTAATAAGTTCGTGCTATCGAATGCTGGAATGTACATGTATTTAATAAAAGACAATAACTAATGTTTGTGCATTTTTGTTGTTTAGCAAGCGTTGATGAACTCTGCCATTCTAATTCAAGAAAGTGGAAATCCTGTTTTGAGACCAACTGCTTACGATAGGTCAATGAACCAGCTGATATTACTTGGAATGCAATGCTAATTAAGTTACTTGTTATGGATATTATAGGCTGCAGAAGCTTATGCAAAAAGATAATTATAATGAGAGAATATTTTTTAATCTGGGAATGTTGGCAATGGACGATGGAGAAATACACAATGCTGAACAATGGTTTAAAAAGGCTATTCAGGTAAATTAATTTTAAAATTAATAAATATGTGACAGTTACGATATTTTTACAGTATATTTGAACAGCGCTATTTTAATGTTATCTACAGTATGTACTTGTATTTATTATATAACTATAAAATTAATTAAATGGTTTGATTTTTATTATTTTAGATTAAAAAAGATTTTCGTAGTGCTTTGTTCAATTTAGCTTTGTTATTATCGGATGCAAGTAGGCCATTAGATGCAGCTCAGTATTTGATACAGCTGCTCAAGGTAAGTTATAACTTTTACTGTACTTAAACAATAGTTACTTGATTGATTCATTGTGTGATATAGTATCATCCAGACCATATTAAAGGCTTGATACTGCTAGGAGACATTTATATCAATCACATGAAGGATTTGGACGCAGCTGAAAAAGTAAGCATTTTCTTGTACTGTATGTAAAGAGATGAATGAGATGCTTACATCGGTGATGGATCCCAGAGGGTCACCGTCACCCGTTCAAAACACTCAGTCGCAACCACTGATAGAAACTGGTTGTTTTACCAATTTAGCAATGCGACCGCTACTGTAGTATAACTTGTTATGTTGGTGATTTACATTATAAATGAATTTTAATTGCAGTGTTATGAGCGCATTTTGAAGCTGGATCCTCAAAATTCTCAAGGATTGCACAATCTGTGCGTTGTTCATGTCGAACGTGGTCAATTTGAGTTGGCGGAGAAGTGCTTACTTAGGGCGATGAAACTTGCACCGCATGAAGATTACATTCAAAGACACTTGAAGATTGTTAGGGCGAAATTGCAACGACTAGCTTCATTTAAGGACCAAAAAGGCAATTCGTAATATTCTTCATTTTATATAATTTGTTTGATAAGATAGTGAGAACAGAAGCGAAATAACGGGAGAAAGAAAATTCCACATGGCAGCATAAAATAACAAAATTATATTTTTTCATTGATGCAATCTTCATACCTGTAATTATACCAATAATAGTAATGCATTCCATTAAGACAAAATGTTTACAATTATTGTTATAACACGCGCTCTAAGAGCACAATGTTGTAATAGTAGTAATTTTTATCAATGCAAAATTTGACTTGATAAGTAAAAATTAACTAAACTGATTCTGGTTTTTTTTTCTTTCTATGAAAATAATTATAATCATACACTTGTTATAATTTAGAATCGATTTGGCCTTAAACTCAAATTTAGGATCGAAAAACTTAATATTAGTAAGTCTTAACACCAAAAATTTGTAAACAATTGAACTTAATAGGGCCTAAATTCTTGCTATATCTCTTTTCTCCCATAAATTGTGGCCTTTTTCTGCTTGTATATTGTAACTAAAAATAAATAAATAAATAAACCTGTATAATTAATTATATAAAACCTTAAAAACAATGCATTATATATGTATTTTCAAACAATTTAAAAACACTACTGAGATTTGATATAAAAAGGAAACGAGAATTTTTTATACTGTACTTGTAAATTGCACTCTATGTAATTATTTAAAAGATTATAATTTGGGATTTTTTGTTTTAAATGTTTTTGATTGATTACTACTGATGAAATCATATCTTGAAATGAAGTCACTAATTACAATAAAATTATTTATTCAAATGCAATGCATTTATTTCTGCGTTGTTATAAATTTTCGATAATTTGTTTCAACATGGCACATTACACAATATTTCATTAGGGATTTTTTTATAATAATTTATTGAAAATTGAGGCATTCAAAGGTAATAATTGGGGCATCTTTTTCTTCATTTACAGCAGTTGATTTACGTTATTAAAATTCTTGTACTTATGATGCAAATATGGCTGAATTTTACTTTGACGTTTTATATCAGTGTTTGGCTTTGGTTGTTTGAAGTTCAACATTGACATTGTCAGTCGACTATGTTCTAATTTTTTGCTTGCCTTACTCGAAAGTCGTTGTTTATCAGTGGTTGTCTTTCGCGGTCTTGAATGGCGTCTGTGGGTTCCATAATACTCTTAAGAAATGACAAATAAGTATTTTATAATTATACTTTATGTGTCAACGGTTTGTGCTCATATAAACAGCAACAGTTATAATAAACTCAAAGTTACAGTACAGTCTATTAATTTTTACAGAACTTCTACTAGTATCTAGATTACTTTCAATTGGTTTAGTTGGAACATAATGAATAACATTTATCAAGCAGATATGCCTAGTTCTAATTTGTAATGAATTAAATTTTAAATGGTATTACTAAATCATTACCTGGCACACTACATCTAACCGTCGATTTTCTGTATCTCTTGGGAGCCATTTTCAAGCTAACGTTGTGACTGGACTGTTGGCTAAATTGTATAGTATTTTATTTTATTAATCACCGAAATCATATTTAATTTACATGCATTATTAACCTTGTTTTATTGCGAAATTATTTAACAATTTAAAGAAAATCTTGGTGTAAAATTTACTGAATATTTATAAAGATATGAATGAAATTTAGAACGTTTTTACAAAATTTATTCTTCGAACGAGTTTTGGTTAAGTTGCAATTAATTATACGGTAATAAATTTAAAATGTTAAGATGCTGCAAATCTTTTTATTAGTACGACACTCAGACATTGGCGATTTTAGTGTAGTTGTAACTTGGATAATTATGTAAATAAATTACTATAAATGGGATAGTTTATGCTTTTCATCATGACCATGAAATGGACAACATCTAAAACATAATACCAGTAACATTTTTGTAAAGAATTAATTAATAATTGGATGCTTTTATTAATAAGTACAGTACATAAAATAAAAAAAGAACATTTGTGATTGCTAACGCACCGAATACCCAGATTTCACAAATAATTAACTTGATGAACAGGATCAGGCCACTTGCCCGACAGGTATAATTTTTCCCGACAGTATAATATTGATGATTATTTATCAGAATTGTTTTTTATATTAAAGGAAAATAATGTAAATATTAGTATTGTAGTCATTGTATTGCACCACAAACAATGTTAAAATTTAATGAAATCATGATTAAATAAAATTGTCCAGCAAATTAAGGGTATTAATTATTGTCGGACAAGTCAACTAAATCCCAACAAATGATTACGACCATTACGGTAATTAATAATAGTATTATGATTGCTCAAATTCTACTATAACTGTCTAAAAAGTAAACATACTAGAAAGAATACTATTGCTGAACACAATGTACACAAAGTTTGTTTTACTGGCTTTGGTTGAACATTAAATTTTAATTAATTTTTGTTATAGTGGGAGCTACAAATATTTCTCATGGCGACCGCTAGAGTCGCTAAACTATAAACGGCAAACGCTTTCCTTACTAGTGTCGCAATGCAGAAATAACAAAGGATAAATTTTGACAGGAAATTTCAGTCGGGAGTGTTTACAATTTTCAACGTGAAAATTATCTGATTAAACTCAGCAAGTATGTGATCGTGTAGACGGTAATTTAAAGTTGAATCATCTAACGATTATATGCGGCAATAATCTCAAGTAATTTATCGCGTTACGTGTTGCAAATTTCAGTTTGGAGTGTGCATCAACATCTTGCGTTGAAAAAGATTGGGAGGAGGGTGAAAACATGGATGTCAAATGACTCCTTCATCTCGAGAGATTGAGTTGAAAAATTTATTAAAAATTAAAATTGGGATGGAAATGGGCAGCTGTTTCGATAAAGTATAACTGGATTTTCAGTGGAACTATCTACGATGGGCGGTGGAATACATAAACAGAAAAAATTGCATAAATCATTTAGTAAGATGCTTCTCCTACTCAGCTGCTTATTTTACTATTACGCAGGTATGTTTCTTTCTTAATTATCTTGATTTAATTAAGCATTATTTATTAAAACATAGCTTAACCTAATATGACATATATTCAGAATGTTGTTGTGTAATTTCATTTAGCATTTTGGTTATTTAATGAAGGTTTTCGTTGTCTTAATACACTAGTCCTAGTATACGTGGTTATTCTCATAGACGCAATGTTAAAAGTTCATGAAGTCTTGACATCATAACCACACAAAGAATACATTGAATATATTGTAATCATTATTTATTCACATTCAGTGCAATTGTTTATTATAATAATTGTTAAGTTATATGATCAACTAAAACTGAATTTCTACACTGTTAGATTTTGTATTCATTTACGAAATGGCATAAATATGATAGTATTAATGCTAAAAAGAGCCTCTCTTTCTAAAGTCTAAACGATTTCATTGTTATTTCAATTTGCTAAATGACACTTGGCCAAGTTTAATTGACGGGCTAAGTAGGTCAGTTAATTTACTTAGACTAATCTAATTTTATTCAAGGATATGTTTAAGAGTTGTAGGATGTGCTTTATCGTATACAATCTTTTCATTAATATCAAGAGAAAAAGTACGGTAATTATTATGTCAGAGAATGACAATTAACTTACTGCATTTAAATTGCTTCCGAGATAAATCAAACTTTTAGTATAAACTTGAGTTAATTTCTATTAATGTTTTAAATATATTTTATCCGTCAATTAAATTCTCATTTATTATAATACTTTAAATGAATAACCTGATTTTAAACTAAAAGTTAAATAATTATTGATATAAGCTTAGAGGTGTGTCTAATCAAGTTTCTTGTTTTATGAATATCAAATAGACATTTTGATTTGAGGTTAGGAGAACTAATGTTAAATCTGTTAGAAAAGTTGTAAGTTGATTGTTTCAAAATTTTCAGATAAATTTAATTTACTTAAACTGGTTTGAATTCTGTTTATTCTTACATCTCTGAATATAAAATTTGTTTGCTACAATATGCTTCTATTATACATCTAATGATAACAAGATATCTGATTTTAAAATGTGCATTTTTATATGATAATTAATGTACTGTATTTGTATTTGTTTGCAGCTTTGTTTGTGAGAGTGGAAGCTGTTGAATTTTCGTTTGAAGACAAATACTCCGGATTTTTTCTTAAAAATGGTCAAGACGAAATTGTCCAACCTCAAAGTGGAACTATAATTCGTCGTGACCAGTTCTATGTCCTCCAGCCATCCAGGTCAACTATGATTCGCGTTGGTTATGGTCCATTCACAGCCAAGCAAACCGTCCCTTTCCCTTCCTCACTGCCCCTAACAAGCTTTAATCAAAGCTTGGACCTCTATTCTCACTGGCCAGCTACCACTGATGTAACCGCATACTTAGTCAGCAAAGAAATCTTGAGAGAACGGCCGGTTTTACGAGTCATTTTTCACTTTACGCAAAGTGGACGCGAGTCAACCACTGGAAGTTCTACCCAAAATTACCAAAATTTGTGCGTTTTACTGGTAGCTACACACGAAGGACAGAGGAAGATGGCGGCGTGTAATCCTTTGAGCCAGAATAGCACGTGTCTGGCCGAGTTGGTCATTCCGCACGGCTGGTGGCCGTCTTTGAGGATGGCTGGGGCCAATAGTAAGGCGGCTAAGACTCAAAAGACCATCATCCAGGTAGAATACGTAGTGGTCGTGGACGTGAAAAGGTCAGAGTGCCAAGAGGCCTTCGTTAAAAGAAATGCACCGGCTCAGCTGCCCACTACGCAACTCTGGAGCGTCTCATTGTCACCCACTCCAGTGCATTATTCTGAAGTAATGGAAAATGGCTCTCTCCAAATATTTATTCCAAGGACACCCCTGTTTCCAAAGTCAAAAATGTTTGTGCCGGTTTTCATGCAGCAAAATTCTATGACACCAATCAATGTCTTTGTTATGAGGTAGGTAACTTAATGTTTAACATGCTTACATTCTTAGAATGTGTTTTAGAGATTTTATGTTTGTTATTGTTTTCATTAAATCTTATTTCATAAACTCTGGAATGACATTAAATTAACCATATTCTTTACAATTGCATTTGTATGAAATCTTGTAAAAGTACTGTATTTTTCTAAAATATTACAGTGTAGTTGCTGCATCCAAATTGGATACTTCAATGGCCAAACGTTTGGCCATAGGACAATATAAACTAATAGTTTGTTACTAGAACTCTCTTTTAATTTTATTGACCGTTAGAACCCAAATTAATTTCGAAATTGGTCTAGTTCAACCACCAGGAAATCTATTTAATGATTTTAGAACGAATTTTGCCACTATGAATGAAATTAAGTTCGCTAAAGTTGAAATCTAATTTGGGCTGAGAGAAACACAATATGGTAACGTTTTAAAAATTAAATTATCCGAAACATCAAATTTAATTACATCAAAAACCAACATAACATGAAATTTTAAGGCACAGTATTTAAAGACTAACGTCAATATTTGGTATCTCCTGTAATTGAAACCCTTGAAACAAGCATGCATGGCCTTCAAAGCCTGGATGCGTCACTGGCTTAGCTTTTAATCTCATTTATTTAGATAAAAATTATTTGGCATCGTTGTATGGCATTAAGCTACTCGACAATATGTGTTAAACAGAACAGCTTTATGAAAGGGGTCGCATCATAAAATTCAATCCAATATTACTGTATGTAAAGTATGCATTATATAATGGGCCGTACTGCTCTATGTTGAAAAATATTAGTACAATATTTTGTGATAATCTCTTTAAATAAATAACATACAGTAAGTTTTAATTGTTTTTAGTTAATTGAGATTTATTATTGAATAAAATCTTACAACGTATTGGTTATGGTTTTTAAATTTTAATTTAGTGGTTTTTAAATTCCTTTCAATTTTTTTTGTATTTTAGTGCAAAAGTGAAAAGCGGAATTAGGATATTAGAAGCGGAAGCATCACCAAAAAGTGGATGGAGCATAACTGTTGATTTTAATATGAGAAGAACTCAAGCAACTGTCACAGCGTTTTTACAAAACAACAAAGATAATTCGTTTACTAATTCCTCAGAGTAAGTTTTATAAATTTAGTTTGCAAGTTAATATTTTATGCTTATTACTGTTATGATAATTATATACAGTACTGATATCACTGGTATTAGTTTTGAACTCGGCAATTTTGCATTTAGGTTCATTCTTTATCTTCATTATGAAGCAAAATTAAGTTTCTAAGAGGCTAACTTAAATTTAATTTTGGAAATTTAAGTAACTTTAAAGAGGCATTATGTAGTTGTAATTGCGGTGACATTTTCTGATTTTAACAATTAATGAGTGAATAATTGACAGATGTAGTAAAGGATATAGCAAATTATTTTAACTACCGGTACTGTAGTAAAACAACAACCAAATTATTGAAATAATTAAGTTTTATTGTCAGATTTGAAGAAGTGTTTTCGTGGTTGCTGGAAGTAAACGACGACGCAGATCAAACGTCAGCTCGCATTTCTTGGAGCATTTGCTATGTACAGGAAGGCGGTCGAGCAATTATCAGAAACGGACCGAATGATCGAATTAAACTAGCCACTAATTTTGAAGTGCTGAAGGACGACATACAGAGCATCCTTCTTGTCTCCAAAGTAATCTGATGATGAGAGGAAATTTGTTTGCTTATTTAATAATTTTGTCGTGATTTACAGACGTGGGAGTTGGTAAACACGGCCATTTTGAATGGTAAACAAGTGTCTTTGCCAGTAAAAGTGTTTATGGTCAGCCACGGAGGAAAAATTGCTGATGTCACTCTGCAATCATCTTGCGTGTCTGGGGACGAATCTATACTCAAGGTAATATTGTTTCAACAATGATAGCAATTATGAAGTAATAAAGACAACCATTGGTTTTTTCCTAATTGCTATGTACTTCAAGGCCATTATAATAAAACTATGAGTAAGGTAGTTTTAACTATTGTGGGTTAATTAATGATTAATTGACGAATAATCAATGATTAGTTGCCGGTTAATCAATGATTAATTGACGGTTAATCAGTGAAGTGGATAGCAATTTTATGCAAGGTATAATAAAACCACGGTCATAAATTTTATTAAACCAAACAGAAATACGTTGAGGTATATTATAAGGTATCGTAAACTTAAATTCATTACCAATAATATACTTCGGGATTTCGGCTGAAGCTATGAAAGCAAACTGCCTTTTTGAAACCTGAGAAATGGCACTGATAATTGCATTTTGTTTAAAACATTTAGTTATTATTTGGCTAATATTGTGTTTTGAGATCATTTTTTATCCATACTTTTATAACAAATCAATTTAGCTGTACCAATACACTTCATAAGTGCTTTAGATTGTCTCATTTTACCGACAATTTACGGTACTAAAGTTACTTGTGAATTTCGGAAACCTTTAAAGTTTAGTTATAAATTCGATGCATATGTCTATATGTTAACAGTGAATTTGCGGTTTTTTTAGGTGTCCTCGTCTTGCACTTCAGTGTATTTGGATGGTTCCGAAGTTCGTGGATCTCACAATGCCTCAGTCCTGATTAAATATGGCAGTTTCAGTGGAATGGCACAATTCACAGTGTGGCTTCCTGAATTACCCTTGGAAGTATACGTAGAGGATCCACGACTGAGTCAGATTAAGAACTGGAAAGCTCCTAAAGAGATTGCTCGTAAGTTAATTCCTCGTACTCGAGATGAAAAGAAGTACGGCATTTCTTCATCTTCTACTTCGTCTGAGCGTCGAGTGATTTGTCGGTTGAGGTACCAGCAGACTTTGGTTCATGTCTTCTCAAGGTTTATCGCGGTGGATGATAATTCTGGCCGTCAATCATATTTAATGAACAGGAAAACAATGTTTCGTATTACCGATTTAGTAGAGGACTTTTTACGTGTTGCTGACCCCAGGATAGCCACAATTAAAGGCCGATTTGTTCAAGGACAATCGGTTGGAAGAACCGAAGTTCAGGTATTTTAATTTGGTTATGCTTTTATGGCTTTGATTTGAATTTTTACGTATTGGATTTGACTAGATTTTGTCCCCCATAACTGGACGTGTGATTGGTGCTTCTGAGTTAAGAGTTGGTAAAGATAAAAAGTCAGTGATTGGCTTGACGGTCAATGTTGTTACTGGTCTTCAATTATCCATCAAATCTAATTATGACTCGGCCAACACCTCTGTGGCTGAAACAGCCATCTCCAGGCTACTTACAGCGCAGTATCAGGTGAGGTTTACAGCATTGTAATAATTAAAGCTGTATATAAATTTTATTTTCTTTATGTATTTACAGGAGGGTTTATTGGATATCAATGTGTTGTATAGCGATGGAATGGAAACCCCATTGTCGGACATAGCCGAACAGGATTTTTCGTTGGTTCTTCATGCCATGGACCAATCGGTAGTTGCTCTAGCTCCTATGGCTTCTTCTCACCATCCCAGGATCATCGTGCTAGGCGAGGGCAACGCAACAATCCACGTCTCACTGGAAACTGCTAACAGCTGTCGACGTAAGGACATTGGTCCCTTAGCGATTTCGTCTGTCAGTATTAACGTCAAACTTAAGCGAAATAGTGGCATCAAAGTCGGCTTACAAAACGATGACGTTCGTTCTAAAAAAGTTCAATATCAATTAGATAGAGGTTTACCAAGTTATGACGGATATGGCAACGGTCCATCCGTTTCTGCTAGGCAGAATCCCGTTAATATAAGCGATATGTCTCCATTAGAAATCGGAATGTACGCCTTGTTGGGGATATTCTGTTTGGCCATTGTTGTCTTTGTTGCCAGCTGCGCCGTTTATGCCGTTCAGTTTCACCAGAAACAAACAGATGACGGTGGAAAAAATGATCCAGTGAGCAGTGCTCACGACTGGGTTTGGCTGGGAAGAACGTCGATGGACAAGAAAGCCAGCACTTCTGCTTTGCCAACTAATTCAAAAGGAGTTTCTACTAATTTCGATCCCCAAAGACCAAAAAATTTGTTGCTGCCATACTGTAGAAGACTACCAACATCATCATCAGGAGCTAATCGGTCCTCCAATGGGTCAAATTTGTCTAACATGTCTATCAACTCGAATTTAATAAGTGTAACTAACGAAAATGCCAACCCATTTATGACTTACGATTCAAATCGACAGCAAAACCAACCGCAACGAGAGAAAAAAGTTCAAATTGTGGTGAACCCGATGGCTCAACAGCAACCGACGATAACGTCTCCTTCTCAAATGAAGACGTTTGGTAACCATAACGATGCCAGTAAAGCACCTCCTGTTCCCCCGCATGGAAGACCTTTACCTGCCCAGAGAGGTTCTTCTTGTCTATCTTCAAACACTTTCACCAAAGAAACAAGTAATAAAGGAGCTTGGTCCAATAAAACTCCAAGTTCAGCTGATTCTACGCTGGATTACGACGTGCTGGTAGAATATTTTGACAACTTGAAAGAATCAAATGCTTAAAATGACTATATAAACATTATTTTCTCGATGTTTTCGTGTGTTGCTGCACAAACGGCTATGAGTAACTTTGATGATTGACAAACATAAAAGTCACCATGTCATTTTCGAGACGTTAGATTTATTTTTTAGTTTTTTTTTTTAATAATAATTTTTGGCTTTGAAAGCGCTTTGTTTGGCCACCAGCAAGTGATGTCAAACTCGATGCTCAACAATGTTAGTGTATACTGTCAACGTTTATGTCGAAGGTCATTCAACCTACTCGGTGGATAAGTATTGTTATGCTTTTCAAATACTCTGAATATTATTATTTAAATTTTTATTTTTTTAAAAAAATTTATTTGATTTTTTTACAATTGAAGATGTCGAGTAAATGTGACAGCTACTAATATGCAAAGCAGCATTCGTTAGTAATTGCTAGATTTTAATTGCTGTAATTATTAATTAAAACTGTGGAGGGTTGTCAGCTGTCATTTAAAACTGAAGCCCTTCATAACTATTATTAGGCTGTCACTTGACTGCAAATCTTAAACTTCTTTCAATTGTGAAATTTTTTTTTATTTTTTTATATATATGTATAATGTAAATACGACCAATTTATTTTAATTATATTGTTTTACATTTGTTAACATTTATTATTTGAAGAGGTAAATTGCCATAATATTTTAATTTAATTGCAACTAAGCTATGAAGTGTTATGTCGTGTTTTTCTATTAAGTTTTCTAATAACAAAGACGCTTTAAAATAGGACATTTATTAGCAGGGGAAAATGGTGTTTTCCCAAACTGCTTAGCCTGTTTCCACACATTTTGCATGTTGCCATAATATTCTATTGTAGCATGTTGTATAGCACTTCATTCAATCCACCATTAACATTCATTAACATTAACAATGGCACAAAATGTATATGAAATATACACAAACAACAAATATTTCCATTTAATCATGCGATATATACTATATAATTGTATATCAAAAAAATAAAAACAAAACAAAAATTACATTCCTATCCTAATATTATGCAACACTCCACATATGTCTCGAGCTCCCTATTACTTACATAATACTCATTTATAGTTTTTCTTTTTTAATTATTATTATTACCACGATGCCAAAGTATATTATGTAATATTTAATTATAGGTCAGTTTTTTTAAATTTATTTAAGTTTTAGTCAATTTTTAATGTATTATCAATGCATTTTATGAGAGTGAAAGTTGAATCTCTTTGTGAATGAGTCACTCTGCGATTAAAGTTATTTTATTTTATATTTGATATAAGTAAATTTGATCAAATTAATGCATTTATTGGTATGGCTGAAAAGTCTTTAGCACCAAGTTCAATTGATTTCAAATTAAATTTTAAGCTTACATTATGTTACTTTTAGGAAACCGTATTTTAACATATAATGCAACTAAAGCTACGACGAGTTATTACTTTTATTATTATTATTACAGTAATTAATTGCAGAGCGATTCATAATTTGACAGTACTGTACTTTATTATGGTGAAAATATACTGTACAGACATCTGAATGAGATTTTGTTTATTGTGAATAATAGGGGAGAATATCGCTAACACCGATTGTGAGTTTAATTAGCGGAATATACGATCGATCGGAAAACGTTTATAGTTAGAAAAGAATAATTTTGTCCAATGCCATCTCTACATTCACTATTAAACGAGTGATTAGCTTTTGAAGGACAAAATTTTCTTTTCTAGCTTAGATTTTCCTAATCAATTGAAGGTTCTTTAATAATTGATATTTGCGTGTCGATTCTGAATGGAAGACCATAGAATAATTACCAAATTATCGATTCTATTTTATCGACTATATTACGAATCGAATTTAATTTTTCTTTGCTTCCATTTTAAATATTTATACCTTAAAAAATAAACCATGCGAAAATATTGATTTATTATGATTATTATCGTTATATTCGATATTACTCTTGTCTATCGAAAATACTTTATAATGATATTATGTAATATCGTTGAATGTTGTTGCTTTAAAACAAACAAAAATTTCCCCAATTCCAAAATACAATAATTGCATACAAAACAGTAGAGTGTTTAATTAAAATTGTCTATTAATTATACGAGTAGATGAAATATAAAGTACTTAATACATCTGTATCAGTTACAGCATTTCCATGATGTCACATGAGGCCGGGTATATCATTTTGCTGATAAACAGTTTTATTTAATTAAGTTTTTATTATTTTCATTAAACAACTTACTTATAATCTATTGTCAGTGAGTATTGGACATCCAATTACAACTTTAACCAGTGACTTATTTTAGTAAAGGGTAAGTAACTTAACATAACGTTAAAAATTTAATAAGTTAGTAACCATTTAACCAATCTAAGGTAATTATAAAGTAAGTTATATAACCTCTTGTATTGTTCTCGTTACGTTTTACAAGGCATAATGCAATTTGACAATGTCGGAACAGTATACAACTCTTAAACGAACGAGTGGGGAAAAATCAATAGAAATGTATGTGAATGTATTACAAATTTAAAAAATGTACTTATAATAGTTTAAAATTTAAGAAAATATACAAGTATTAAAATTTGGTAAAAAAAGTACAAAATCTAGATAAAACATTATAATGGAAAAAAATAACAAAAAATCACTTATAAAATCGCTAAGCAATACAGTATCAGTTTTAAATTGCATTTTAAATACAGTATATAGACTATACTATTGCATTATGTCGTAATGCAAATTACATTTAATTAAATACATATATATTTCTATAAATATGCTATATTAAATTGAAACCGTTGTTTACTTATGATTAGTAATAACATCTGAAATTTGTTTGGTAAAATTGTTTCAATTTCATAACTAGGTTTGATTTATTTCCTATAGTACTAAATTATAGTAATTGTTCACTACTGCCAGTTGTTGTTGAATCTATGAATTGTATTGATAACAATCCATGATCATTGGTTAATTTATACGAAAATGGCATGAGACGAGTCGAATAGCTGGTATGTCTTTGGTTTTGTATAATCCATCTCGTAGATTTTGCAACTTCTATTATGCATTTTCCTTTAAAAAAAAGACATTAATTTAAAGCCAATTATTAAATCCTAAAACCTAAATACTGTACTTGCTATATTGAAGACATCTGATGATTGGATGCTGTTTCCTGAAGCATTTTATTTTAGCAACGTTAAAATATAAATGTCTGATCATAATTGACGCTTCGTCCAGCCGATTAGACCTTAAACACCGTTCAAACTCAGCATCACACTCGCAATTAGAACTACGGTATAAATTAACTACAGTAATTAACTTAACCATAAAACATTACCGTTGACATAATTACATGGTGAAGGGCGTGTCATTTTCTATTGAATGACTTGTTTTTCCAGACTGAATGCTATCTGCACACAAATCATGCGACCTACAACACAAATCGGCCAGTCGGTTTTCACCTAAATCGTTCAAATTATTTGCAATGTTGCTTGCACCACACCATTTTGTACCTACAGTATAAAGACAACAAATTTACCATTTTGTAGGAAGAAAAAAATCACTTAAATGAGAACGAATACATTTAAACTATGCGGAATAAAATGTACTGCTTTAAGATTTGTTGTTTTCATTATTTATATTAATAATTAAGTTGTTGTTTCATCTTGATACACCAATGATCTTGGTTATAGTGCTCCAAAGCACTTTTCTACTAATTAACTTTCTACGCTTTTGAGCAACAGTTGATTTACCTGGGTATATGAGATTGGTCAATGAAATGTCGTTCTTGTTCAAATGTCGACAAAATCTTTCAGCTTCGTTCCAAATCATAACTTTCTCATAATCTAATGCTTGTTTTTTCTGTCTGTGATTGCTATGGACATCGTTTTTTTTAGATTCTTACACCAGTTATTGAAATATCGAAAAGTGATTACCTGATCTTGCATTTAATCAATTGATTAGTCGTTATATCAATTGTAAGTTGAATGGTTGATTTGGTTTTAGGATCGACAATAATTTCATTAATAGTTTGTCCATTGATCACGACCAGCATTAATAGCATCGTGACGCAGCGGAGATGCAAATTTTCAGCCATCTTTAATATAGATTTTCTCACAATATTATTTCTTAAAATTTGATATAGTGAAACTTTACTTTGAAATTACCAATAAATAAAATTTTA
This sequence comes from Helicorthomorpha holstii, assembly GCA_013389785.1. Lineage (NCBI taxonomy): Eukaryota > Metazoa > Arthropoda > Diplopoda > Polydesmida > Paradoxosomatidae > Helicorthomorpha > Helicorthomorpha holstii. Next base: position 1,919,730 of record JAAFCF010002710.1, on the reverse strand, counting down.
TTTTAATTAGTGAAATTTATATATTAATAATTTCTTGTATGTTCTCAGTCCCGATCGTCTCTTTCGTTCAAATCAATCGACTGGAGACTGTGGAGAGTGAAGTAATACTTGTTGCTATGGAAACCTCATAAACTTAAAAACAACTATGATTGGTTTCACTGCACAGCTTGGATGATTCTCACGTTTTGGGACATAAAAAGAGCCCAGGGGCCGTGCAATTATCATTTATCAAATGTTATCTACATAAAAATTAGTTAATAATTTATAAAATTGTGAGTAAATGATTACATAATTATTTTGCATTTTTGTAAAACAATTAGTTAAATTATTATGCATCAGTGAATAATAATATTATGATTACACTAAAACTAGAAGAAAGTAATATCTTGCTAACATTTTCAAGCCTTTTTACATTCCATATAAGTTGACTCTGCTTCAGTAACTTTGATTATTCGTAATTACATCACTTGGGAATTTCGTATTTATGGGGTCTAATTAACTGTAATGTAAGCTACAGTATGTAATAAAATGCTTAATCACAAGTTACAAATGGGCCGAAAAATTACTATGTAGGACAATTGGTAAAACAAATTTTACAGTAATTTAGCAACTATAAAGTTAAATTATTCTTAGAATAATACGAATGAGTTTAAATTAAATTTTTCTCTAGCTATAAGTAACGCCATGTACACTTACTCAGCATAAAGTGAAATACTAGTAACAGAATAACGAAATCAGTGCCTTTTCAAGCTGTTTTAGTGCGGAATAAACTTGTTTTTATCAACAGAGTCTAACTGTAATTATTATTTAGCTGATTTTCATTAAAGAGTAACGGTATCTTTACGATCAGCTGTTACGCTTAAATCAGGAGGAGTTATAAGAGAAGTTTTAATGAAAGTGAATAGTGATCAGCAGTTACGCTTTAAAGGAAAGGAGAGTTTTAAACAGTTAACACTAGATGACAGCACTTTATGGACAACAACAAAATATTGATCAGCCGTGACGCTTAAATCAGGTAGAGTGATAAAAGTAGTTTC
>JAAFCF010002710.1:1888953-1918683 GCA_013389785.1 Helicorthomorpha holstii | reverse complement strand
ACGCTTAAATCAGGTAGAGTGATAAAAGTAGTTTCAATGAAAGTGAATAGTGATCAGCAGTTACGCTTTAAACAAAAAGAAAGTTTTAATCAGCCGCCACTAGATGACAGCACTTTATGGACGACAACAAAATAGTGATCAGCAGTTACGCTTTAAAGGAAAAGGGAGTTTCACTATGCACAGCTACACTTCTACGGTAACCCTATGTTAAACATGGCGGATCCTAGCCGAGATCAATCTTGGCGAACTCCTCCATTTCGTCAAAAAATTATGGCTCAAATGTAAGTTTTTAATACGTTAATAAGTGTATAGTACTTTTAACATGACATGCAATTATTAAGATATACGGTAATTGCTTATAACTGTGTTTGGTGTATTCAGTGTTGACTGATGTTGTGCTATCGGTAATCACTAATCAGTTTACTTTTGTTTTTCAAATTCAGAGATGAAGCCATTAGACAGTCTGGAAATCCAATAAATAAGAACAGCGTAGAAATGGAGAATCATGTTTTTAATAAAGCAAAAACAAAGGTAATGTTATTAATAAAATTCGAGGGCTGCAATAGTATCATTCATGACGAGATTACTTATGACTTATAACTTAAGTTAGCATTAATGTGTTCGCAATAAAATGTATCATGTTAACAATAATGTGTTTTCAAGTTGTTAACTGATTTTTCTAGAGAAATTGGTGGTTGTTATTCACACTGAAATTTAGCCAAAAGCTAAAACACATAAATGAGAAATATAGTTTCCCAAATTATGGATGAAGTTTTTGAAATTCAAACATCAAATTTTGTCACAATATTCATAAACTATCATTATAAATAACATGCTATGCATGTGTTGTTATCGACAAATCAAATTAGTTCTGAATGCCCCTTTATGTTTTTATAAGACACGTTGACACTTAGATCAATGCATTGTCGGGCCAGAGCACCAACCGCCAAATCTGAGAATCTTGAAATTAACATTAGACTAAATTTGCTGTTTAGAAAACCAAATTTCTTAGTAGTCAGATCTGTGCGTTAGAGTTTGTTTCTTGAAAATCGTAACCAAATTTTTGTATTGCAATCAATATTTTGGTTGACTTATTGGCTAAATAATAATATTACAGCGCGGTGGGTGAGTAGAGATTTGTTTTAGTTTTAACATTTCATGAAAATGTACATAAAGAAATTTATTAATATTAATTAACTTGTTTTTTTTTTTTAGGATGAATATCTCAGCTTTGTTGCACGGCTGATTCTGCATGTGAGAGAAATGAGTAAGTTTAACATCATAATTATTTTTATTTGCTTTTTGCTAGAAATTACTGAATAGTGATTGGTATTTTAGTTATCATTGCTTTTTTTAATACTAATTACTGTAATAACTATTTCATTGGAAATAAGTTCTATCTAGCTTATATTTCATCACTTTTTACGGTTTTTATATTAATTTATTTCTGACAACTAAGCTTTTAACGTTTACTAGCTAATACTAGACAATATTTTCAAGCAAGAAGTGTACTCGTAAAATTGCATCATTTAAAAGAAGTTTATTACGGTATAATTTCTACCGTTTATTTAATTTAAACGGAGAACTCTGGTAGAGAGCCTCAGTATTGGTTATTAAAGTTTTACAAGATTTACTGGTCATTCGTGGCGTTGAAGCTGAAGAGTTTGCGATATGAAGTTTATTTTTAATTAACGTTTCTTTTTTCCCCTCTTTATTCATAGCCAGAAATGAATACATGGATTGCATTTTGCTGTTGTTACCTCTTTTTAGCTTATTTCGTAGATCATGTGTAGACCGAGTAATTCGTAGACTAAGCAATATACTGTAAGGTGCTTCATAAATTGTTGCTTCATAGTTACTCTAAAACGATTCCATAGTAACATAGTTGATTTTTTCCCCCATTTTTGCGCAAATTTGATCTTAATTATGTTTTAACCAAGAGGCAAAGCAAAAATATCAGCTACCGTGATAGTTCTTAGACAATCATCCTTAGCATATTTTAAGTTTCTATGTCATCTATAAAATATACTGTAGAATATAAAGAAATGACCGAAGATATCGTCTAGTTATTGAAATCTGACAATTTTTTTTAGACAACTGGTCACATTTTGAAATAATGGCGGAGTTAATGGTTTCAGATTAATTAAATAGACTGAACAGAAGGTTGAACGGTGCTTTTATTATTTCTCTGTTGATAATGATTTTATTTACCGTTGGCATCAAGGAATTTAATGGCATAGCCATAATACCAGTTTTGGTTGTAGGTATACTGCATTTGTAGTACCTGTGTTTTATATTAGTATACTTTACTCTTTTTGAAGATCAATTTACCATTATAATTTCAATTGAATTTAACCATTAAATTAAATCTATCTTAAAAATAAACGTTAGTTTCTATTTTATGAAAAATGTTGAAACTTACTTAAACCAGATCTTAGATATCTAAACAGTACAGTATTTGCTTGAAATCTTGCCTAGTGATTTATAGATTAGAGGGATTAATTAACGAAATTGTTGTTGGTAATGAATGATAGTTTAATGGCCTGGTGTTTTAGATTCGTCCACTAAGCAAGGGGGCGGTCAGCAGGGCCTTGCTAATCCCCCCGGAATGCCTCCCATCAGCAACAGCCCTAATACTGTTAACCCCGATCCAATTAACGCCTTGCAAACTATGGCCAGACAAGGTTAGTTCAATTGCTTACCAAACACTTTCTTTTCTTCAAATTCTATCTAACAATTTCAACTGTTAACATGCCATTTTCTAAATTAACACCCTACTGAGTTTTTACTAATTACTACTAAGCGGGCAATTGTTTTGAGATGTAATTAAACGTCAATTTGCATTGCTCAATAACGTTTACAGTAGCCAGTCAATTTGAAAAATTAGGTTAAAATTTTAAGTCATACATTTGACTTTTCTGGCTACATAATGATGAATTTTACTTTAGTGACCATCGTGTATGTGACTGCTATAAGTTTGAAGTTTGATAGTGAAACAGCATTTATTTGCATTGTTTTTGTAATTTCTGCAAGTTATTTTATTTCTCAAAGAGACAATTTTGCATAAGTTTAAGTATCATCCATGGCCATCGTTTCTGTATAATGGTTGATTCCTTTTTTTTAGTTCTGCGGCTTTCCGTGGAACAAAAAGGAAATAAAATATGCTTGTTAGTTGATGACTGTTGAAGAGAAATTATTAGTCATAAAATATCAATGTTGATTATGAAATGCGTCATTTATCATAATAAAACGATTGAGAATGCATTCGAGGCAATTCAATGCCAGATGTGATGATCATGCATGATAATGCCAATGCAGACTTAATTCTAAGTACTGCAAGTATTGTAATCTGAAACGCATCAAAAACTAGTTTTGAGTTTTTAAGCAATTCTAATGGTAGAAGACCTTGTTCTAGTAAACATCGACGGCTTGTGGTTTTTGTTGTAACATATTAAGTTAAGGAATTCTACGTTTTATTTGATACAAAGTTTTCGAGAACACTGCAAATTCTTGATTCACTATCTAAAATCAAATCATGCAATGTCATAACTATTAGAACTTAAGATTATTTGTAACGCTAAATTATTTCTATTATAAATACACGATTGTATGTTACAAAAAAGGAAAATCCTTAACAATGGAAAGTGACATTAATTTTTTTTTATTATTACACTAATTGCCCTACTAATAATGAATGACTATTTTGCAAGGGTAAGAAGATCTTTCGATAGTTATATTGGATCTTAATTCTTAATTGCTGCATTACTTTTTTTTTTTTGCTGCAAACGCAAAGCATGACAATTGAAATGTTTGAGGAAAGTGCTAGATGCAGCTATGTAGTGATATGCAATGTGGAGCTGTATCCATTCTTTTGTATTTGCCATTTTTTGTTCTTGTTTGCTTTTCGTAAATGTTAATTGTTTTTGTTTTTGTGTTTTTTCTCTGCACTGGTTGTTATTGTGTTGTGTGTGGGCGTAGAGGGACCTCTCACCTACTTTCCAGGCCCCAACATACAGCTAGGCCAAGTGCTTAATAACCCGTCTCAGACAGTCCAGATGACTTCATCTTTAGCCTCACAAAATCCACAGCTAGGAGCCGCCTTGGCCACGCATTTGCAATCACAACCTCCACCTATGCAGCAGCAGCCTCAAACGCAGACAGCACCGCCCAATGTCACTGCCAACATTGGCCCTGTTGGTGTTGGAGTGGGCGTTGGGGGACCAAATACTGCCGGGATGGCTGGGGTAGGGGTGGTAGCCGGTCTACAGCAACAGTCACTTAACCAGGGAATGCCACAAGGAGCGTTTCCGTCCGGTAAACATCAAGAGATTTCCAACGTTTTACAATTGGATTTTAATGGACTTAAATTAGATTAAATGAACAGTGAATTAAGCTACATTTAAATAATATAAACTTATCTACTGTTTATATGCAATTTACAAATTATACTGTATATTTTATATACCGTTAAGATTTTTCCAGCATTTTTAATTTTACATTTAGCTATAGTATAATTTTTTTAAATATATATATTTTTTTAATTATCAAATAATAATCAAATTTTAATGTTAACTAACACACACATTTTCCCAGTAGAACAGCTTTGTCACCGATTTGGGGTAAATTGTTATTTTTGCTGATTATTCTATTAAACTTGTTCTCCAGTTTCTAAATTATACATTTCAAATGGTAGATTTGATTTCGATAGACTACAAACTATATTTGTATAATACGCTATTTGTCTATTAAGATCAATTAGGGTATTTTCGATTGGAAAGTACCATTTGAGTAAATTTTAAAAGTTGTCGTAAATGTAATATAAAAGTACAGTAATATTTCATTTGTGGACGTTTAGCTACATTAATATTGCACATAAGATTGCTATTCACTGCCAGTTACTCCTAAGGAATGTAATACCGGCAGGTAATTATGATGAATAACGGTCTTATGTGCGATGGTATTGTGCGCAAATCGTTTTATGTTTGTTTCATGTTATATTTTCTGCACATTATTTTAGTGTTTATTTTCTAATAACTTTAGTTTTAATTAATTCAAAATTTTTAATGCAATTTGAATTTGAGCAGTGGTCGGTGGAACCAGAATGCAGATGACTATGAACAAAGCAGGGATGAAAGTACAAAATTCACAAATGCAGATGGTGATGCAACAGCAGCAGCAAATGAACCAACAACAGCAGCAAATGAACCAACAGCAACAGCAAATGAACCAACAGCAGCAGCAAATGAACCAACAGCAACAGCAAATGAACCAACAGCAGCAGCAGCCAACGATGCTCCCGCCTAATAAACCAGGAACTCCACTTGGCCAGATGCAACCAATGATGCCGGATGGATCCATGATGACATTGAAAGACTCTGGAGCACCTGGAATGTCATATGCCTCACCTCAACAAACGTCACAAAGGCAACCTAACCCCAATCAATTTATGACTCAGCATCAGGTTGTTTTGAGTTTAGAATTTAAAACAAAAGTGCTAAATGTAGTTTGTGTTATGTCATTGTTTAATTGTAGGTCGGGGGTCACGGCGGAATGGTTCCATCGCCTGTCCATCAGATGCCAACCTCACTCAGTAGCTCTCAAATGGCGCCATCTCCTGTAGCTTATATGCCTAGCCATTCGCCTCAAATTGTTCCTTCTCCCGCCTCCATATCTTCCCTCAATAGTCAACCACCTTCAGGCAGGCCACAAACCATGGGAGGGGCTCCTTCACCTGGGTCAGCCCTAAATACGCCAAGTAAAATATCTGTCATTTCTGCATATACAGTAGTTTGCTATAAAAGATTTTCATATTGGTTGTTTAGTGTCTTTAAGTAATATTCAGAGCCCATTCAACCGCAGCCAGGACGACCAGGCTTATTTAGAGAAAGTAAAGCAACTTTCAAAATATATTGAACCCCTCCGACGTCTTATAGCGCGTTTAGATAAAGAAGATAATGGTATTTTTGATATGATTAACAATCGTAAGACCTATTTCATGGTTTATATGTAGTGGATAAGAAGAAAGAATTGGTAAAGATGAAGAATTTGCTAGACTGCCTTACAAATGCAAATAAGAGAGTGCCGATAGATACTTTACTGAAGTGCGAGCAAGTACTGGAGAAAATGGAATTACAAAGAGATCCCAACGTTACCAACACTACTCCTGCTCCACCCGCTGTTCAGTTGCCACAGAGTAAAGAGTACAATTTATGTCAGCCACTCTATGAAGCCATATTAGCCCACATGAATATGCCCACATTTCATCATACGTTGCAGAGGACTTTTGGTCCTGCTGTGTCTGCTTTGCTAGGAGAACCAGTCAGGTATGAAAAGTACATTCTATCCATTGGTGTCTCGAAAATCATATTTAGGCTTTTGAAGTCAATTTTCAGTACTAAATTTAGTCTTTTGAAACCTTATTTTGGTTTTTAAATCGATTATTAAACCAATTATTTTGGTTTTGGAGTATGGAATAAAGTGAGTAAAATTTTGCTGGTTTAACTGTGTTTGATTAATGCTGTAGGTATAATGCTGGAACGAAGCGTAAGAGGATTGAGGAAGATGAGTTTGACATTCCTGATGTTCTTCAAGGAGAAATAGCCCGCCTAGATCGTAGATTCAAAGTAAATATCAATCCCATTCAGCACAGTGGCTCAAAGACGGTTAATCTTCTTTGTCAGCTCGGTAATTGTTTTAATTACTTTTATCGTTATGAATAAAATTTACATTATTTAAAATTTTTATAACCTTAGATGACAAAAATCTACCTTGTGTTCCTCCTATTATGTTAACAGTACCAGACAATTATCCACAACAGTCACCCCAGTGCGAGACCGATGCTGACGAATACAGTAAGAGCTGAAATTATTGATCATGAAAGTTATTAGGGGTAAATTTAAACGAGGAGTTAATAATTATTATAGTTGCAACACTATTCCTGCAAACCGTTCATAAGAATTTAATCACAAGATTATCTAAAATGACAGAGCAATTTTCTATAACAACTTTGTTGGACACCTGGGTAAGTCAATTCTCCTATGTTTCCCTATTCCTAACTTAGTGCAAATGTTTACATTTTTCAACTAAATAATTACAATTATAACTGTTAACAAATGTGACAATTCCAAAATGTTATTACTTAGAAACAATAAAAACGTTATTCAAAATTTAATATATTTATTTTTGTAACAGGAAATGAGTGTGAGGCAGGCGTGTGCTCCGACAACGACTCAAAGTGCGTTATCGCCTTAAAACCAGAGGTTAGTCAAATTCTCATTACACAAAAATGTTACAAATAAATTTATAAGTTTTGGAAACAAGCTTAGAGCAGCATTTTATTCCAAATTTGCTTAACAGCTTCCATGTCCATCTCCAAAATAATGTCTGCATTTTGCATGGAGTGGACATGGTCGCGCCACTCCACGATCATCATTCCTCTAGCAGCCTTTCCGTGCGTCTCTACTTGAATATGTCTTCTGTCCCGCTTTTTTACTACTTCAGGATGTAACTTGGCCGTCATGGCTAGCAAATCGCAGCAGTTGTATCCCTCGCGCTTAGCAACATTCCTGCAGTAATGAACAGCCGATAATGTTACTGATGAAGCAAATTTTGCTTTGTCTGTGTCAGCTGCCACCCAGGTGTCGAACCAGTCCCAGGGTGACAAATGGTGCACACATGTCTCCCATGGGGTGATCTCCAACTCGGTTTGGAACTCCCTTAGCACTATCTCGGCTGCCTCCGGGTCTGACAGAAAGTTGAACTCAGCACAGGGGGTCACGTTACCTTTTCCTATGAATTGTTTTTAAAGGTTTTAACATGCTCAGTAAGTAAATGGTTAGTACGGATTACCGAGTATGTTTCCACCCATAATCATCATATCTTTAATGTTATCTGAAAATTCAGGGTCTAACCTGTGAGCAAGAGCTAAATTAGTTAAGGGTCCTAAACTAATGATGGTTATCTTTTTTGGATGCTTTTTAACGAGCCTGACCTATAATGTTAAAACGTCTATGTTACATGAAATTATACGAGAAATGCAAGATATTATATAAAATTACCAAAGCATTGCATGCATGTTCCTCGTTGACAATGACATTGTCTGGCAGGGGGAACAAGTGCGAATTTCCTCCCAGTCCATCTGGACCATGATAATAATCGCTTTCAGCAGGATACAATAAACTGTATTTGCAACCTTTGTACACCGGAATCTATAATTAATATATAATTTATATCTTCCGGTTGATCAATTAAATCATTAATTAGGTAACATTGTAAATTTTGAAATGGTGATGGTTTATATTATGTGACTATAGCAAAGTGCTTACATCGGTTCGTTTGCATAGATTTAATATTCGAAGCGTGTTGGTAACAGCCGTTTCAATCTGAATGTTTCCAAAAACTGTGGTAATTGCAAGTATTTTGTAATCGGGATGGTTCAAAGCTAACAGCAATGCCATCGCATCGTCCGAACCAACGTCTGTGTCGATTATCAAAAATTTTTCTTCCTCTTTAGCTGCCATGCTTGACTTTTCTTTCTTTTTTTTTTTTTTTTAAAAAAAAACCAAATTTATATATTAGTTATATGCGGTACCTTTAAACATACATAAGAAATATGATTTTTTACTTCAAAATGCTGCGAGCTACCAGCTATTGTTTGATAAGTGCTGACTGTCCTGCTGATTGTTACAAAGTGAAGCTTTGAAGATGCTGGCAGCTTGGAATTCTTTCCGCGGCGATTTCAATTCAGATCAAGGCCATCTGAATGTGATTACGAAAGCAGTGGGGTGAATATGTATCTTTAGAAGCCACTTGTTTTCTCAGTTGATCGGACACTATGTCGTGAAAATGGATGTCGTCGATATATCGATTCCAATATCGTATCACTATAAAAACATCGCGATATGTGGATGTTAGGTTAGATTAAGTAAAAACATATCGCGATATTTTTCTAGTGATACGATATTGGAATCGAAATATCGACGACATTCGTTTTCACGACATAGTGTCCATGAACCATCAGTCATGTTCATAAGATCAGCTGTAATCTCGCTGACGCTATACAGTTACAATATTAGTTTACTCGAAGGCTCAAAGAGGGCGACTATAAGAACTTGTCAATTATTTTTGGGAGAATATTTCGAAAGTGTGCAGTCATTAAATATAAGAGAACGCTAAATTCACACATAAAAATACGGTACCGGGTACTCTAGTAGGGGGAATGTATTTTCAATGAATAGTTTGGTGAGCGCTACATATGCGCTTGAGAAGTTAGGTCAGAACGCTGATTATTTTTGTGGAAAGTGTTTAATGATCGAATCTGTAAGTGTTTGGTTTTTGCCTGTAGAAAAGTGGAAATTTTCTGTTATTCGCAATGGATTTTCCATGAAAATCTTGCTTGATCTTTATAGCAACATATTTAATAGTATAAATATAAATTGGTGAGATTGTAATTAAAATATCAATCCATGGCAGCATCAAAAAATATCTGCGGGAAAAAAGTTGAAGACAGCAACACCGTTGAGGTAAAGTAAAATTTTCCATTTTGTTGGTTGAAGTGCAAACATTTATTTACATACTTTAAAAGAAATTAATACTATTATGACTCGGTGTAATTCCTAAAATATTTTTGAAGATTTATATCTGATATATCGAATGAATCAGATAAGATTATAAAGCTACGGAGTAATTAATGTAAACACAACAGGGCAGCTGATAAATCGATTACCATTCTTATTAGAAATACAATGGAACGATTACGTGATTATCGATATGAAAACGATATCCCATAGCGAGTCTGAAAGGGGTTGGATTTTATGTCATTCAATTTATGTATTGAAATAAGTTTTATTGTTTATTGTCTGCTATGTAGGATGTTTTATTATTGTTATGTATTATAATCAATTTTTTTTGGTTGAAAATATAAAGAATGTGAAGTATGTGGGCTGCTGAACCCCCATTTCCAAGGTCAATTCACCAGTTTATTTCAACTGACACCAAAGTGAATCCATTAATGAAGTTATAAAATGATTATTATAATTTAACTAAAATTATCTACAGTACGGTATACAATAAAACACACCATTTAATTTATATGTCAAAATTCAATCGCATGACATAATTTCTTTTATGTTACAACACGGTCAACGCTAAAAAACCGATATGTACTGTTTATAGCTTCTGAATTTAGTTCCTATTATTGTACTTAAATATGGGTATTAATGGTGTTTTAAGGTAATTTATTTATGGTTTAAAAGTGGAGATTCTGCATTCGCAATAATTATATGCACTAAATTGGTCTTGCTAGTATTAGACATCATTTTGACTTTAAAATTATCGAATTTGGTACACCGTATTTGGCTAGTTATATAATGTAACTTTAAACACAAAATTTGTCGTTAAATAAAAGCACAAAATTATAACTTTGATTAAATGTGATTTTTTAAGACTCAATAGTATAATATGATGTAAATTTTTAAACCCTGAGCGATGCATTTGTATTCATTTCCATGATAATGTTAAGCTTATTCGAAAGCTTGTTACTGACCAGTTTTAATGTTATAAAATGAAATAATTGCTGGAATTACTAGAGCATTATGCTTAATTTGTGATTAAGTTTAATGTGTGTGTTTTTTTAATGCAAATTGAGGGGAGGACACGCCTAACAATTGGATGTGCTTCATTGCATTCTCATTCAACCATTGCAATTTATAAAGAACGAATTTAGGACACAAACAATGGGAAAAAAATTATAAACTTTTTACCTCAAAACAATAAATATTTAAGTTGCGTAATTTCCTTAATTCGTTTGAGCTAGAGGGAGCGCCAAAAGCAAAAAATGATTAAATGCAATTATTATTGTTTATAAGCATTACTGTATTTTTAAAACGATAGTTTCTGTAGTAATTGTTTTTCTGCACCGTAAGTGATGAGATCGGGTGATAATATTTACTTGGAGGCCAGCATATTCTTTTTTGTGGGTAGGTAGTTGTCATGGCAACTGAGTTAATGAAAGGATTAAAATGTATAGTGTGGGCATGTGTCTTTGACTTTGGAATAATCAATTAAGGTAGGCGTGCCATGTGGGACCGGTGGGATACTTATAGTAAACTTACTAATTAGGCACTTGATTAATATTCAAGATGTAATGTACTATTACTAGTATTTTAGTCGCACTAAACGACATCAGAATTATAAATAACTGAGAAATGTAAAGTTTGACAATTCCATTCATGGCATCTCCTGGCCAATGACCATCACTGAAAAACTTAAAATAAAAAAAAAACTGAAAATTTTAATTTACTATTCAGTTGTTTTTAAAATTTTACTTATTACATATTCTGTAGTTATGGTATTTTTACCGATAATTATTACAGCTGCTGCATTTCCAGAAAGCATTGCCTTTATTTTCGTATAAATCCTACAAAATTAATAATCAACCCATTACGAAAATTAATATGACATTTGATTATTATTGACATTTTAGAGTTTGGCTGAGGTGTTCCGGTGCTTCATATGCATGGAGAAATTGAGGGATGCTCATCTATGCCCTCATTGCTCAAAACTTTGTTGCTATATGTGCATCAGGGTAATGACTTGTTTTAAATGAAAACCTTTCATGTAATGACACCTTATAATTTAACAGAGATGGTTAACTGATCAGAGAAAGCAGTGTCCACATTGCAGGTAATTTATTTTTATTGTTTTTATTCATTTCCGTATGATTCATTTTGGCAATTGTTTTTATTGACAGAGCCTCGCTGTTGATTCATGAGTTGGTAAATTGCCGTTGGGTTGAAGAAGTGACACAGCAGCTAGATAACCTGCAAATGGTTAATGTCACATCAAAGACTGATGATCAGGGAAAGGACAAGTAATTATAAATATTTATTTAGTTGAGATTAATGAATTTAATGTTGATATTTTATTTTGAAGATGTGAAACTCATCATGAAAAACTCAGCGTTTACTGTGGCGTTTGCAGAAAATGCATCTGTCATCAATGCGCACTTTGGGGAGGAACTGTAAGTGTTTTAATAACTTTTAATTTAAAAAATTAATAGTTACTAACTAAAACGAAAATTAAATTGGCACTTACTATCCATTTGCAAACAAGACTTTGAGACATTTAACTTTTTACGATTTAGCTTTTCTGCGACGTTGACTTAATTTGTTTTCTAATATTATATTCAAATTTTTTACAATTTTTCAGCATTCTGGTCATACCTTTAAGCCGTTGGATGACGTGTATCAACAGCATGTAGGACAGATCGATGAAGAAGTTGTACAGTTGAAACGTCGGCTGGTTGAGCTGATAAGTTTGGTACAAGAAGTGGTGAGTAAATTGTTTTTAAAATCTCAAACTTTTATTTTAACTTTATACATTGGAACAGGAGAAAAACGTGGAGAGTGTGAGAGCAGCGAAAGACGAAAAAGTGCGTGAAATACGTAATGCCGTTGAGCTCATCATCAATCGACTCGACTCTCAGCTAAAGAGCAAGCTGTTAACTCTAATGGGTCAAAAAAACTCGCTCACTCAAGAAACTGAACAGTTGGAGACACTTCTGCAGGAACTGGAACAGAAACTACAGTCTTCATCGAAAAGTGATTTAATCAATAGCAGTCACGATCTTCTACAAAACATTAAACAGGTTCACAGGAAACCAATGGGTTCTTTTGTAACAGCTCCTGTGCCAGCCGACTTCACAAGGTAAGAAGGAGTGAGATGAATTTGTGATTTGTTTAAGCTAATTCGTATTTTAAATTTTAGTGAGATAGTGCCTCAGTACGACAGTAGCACATTTGTGATGAATAATTTTAGCAGTTTACAACAAAAAGCTGATCCAGTTTACAGTCCACCTCTTGTTGTTAATGGACTACAGTGGAGGCTAAAAGTATACCCGGCAAGTAACGTTAACCATTAAAATAACAATTTAATCGCATTACACTTTTAAAGTTAAATAAATTATTTTACAGGATGGCAATGGTGTTGTTCGAGGAAACTATTTATCTGTATTTTTGGAATTATCATCTGGATTACCGGAAATATCAAAGTAATAATGTTAAATTTTAATTGTTAATGAGAAAATTCTTATTTATACACTGATTTTTAAGATATGAATATCGGGTAGAAATGGTTCATCAAGGCTGTCGGGATTCGATGCGCAATATCGTTCGTGAATTTGCTTCTGATTTTGAAGTGGCAGAATGTTGGGGATACAATCGTTTTTTTAAGCTTGACTTATTGGCCAGCGAAGGCTTTTTAAATACTGAAACTGACACGTTGATTTTGCGATTTCAAGTTAGGCCACCAACTTTCTATCAGAAATGCAGGGACCAGAATTGGTATATTAATCAGCTGCTAACTTTGCAAAGTCAACACGAAAACCAACTTACCGAGCTTAAAGAAGTACTAAATAAACGTCGATTTGGTTTGATTATACTTTATAATTAATTATATTCACTTGACAGAGGTTATCATTGGAAATTAGCAGAAATCAAGCGCTTAGTTCTGCCAAAGGTAAGCTGGAAAGTTGCTTAAATGAAGATTATAAAATAATAATTGAGTGATTTTAAGTTTCAAAACGATCTCCGTCAACTAGTCAAAATAGTACAAGTGGCAGTGTAACATCAAACAGTCGCTATTTATCTCGTAAAAGAGTTGCTGAACGGGACAAAAGCCCATTTGACATGGAGTTGGAAGTGGAGGGACACAGCGAATCGTCCAGTTCCGATCCAGTAGTTAACCACTTGTTGATACTGCAATTAATTTAATTAATTAACTTATGTTGGTGTAGGATTTAAGTGAAGGAGAAAATGATGAAGATGGATCTCGTGATGTCAGCTGGATGGTAGACAGTTTGGCTGAAGATTGCAAAATTGAAAGCGATAACAGTGCTGACGAGAATGATATTGACGAAGAAACGATGTGAGTGAATTACTAAGTAATCGAGTTCTATAATTTTTTAAAATTATTAAGTCAAAAATCAGATTGTATCTTAAAAGCATGAATATATTTACCAAAAGCCATACTTCGCATCTAACATACTGTAAATTTATTTTTTAAGAGCAAGATTTTTCTGGTTTAAAGAAATTTATTTCTGGAAATTAATATACCGATCGTATGTTATACGTCTTTAATTACAGGTCTGGCGATAACGACGTAGAGCGTTCGTCAAACAATGAGCGTCAAGCTGATGTTGATTTAGATAGCAGTAGTTCTCTGAGTGGACAGAGAGAAATTTTGATGCAGCTACTTCAGGCGAGGGACGACAACAGTTTAGCCCTGGGAAGAACTTCACTTGTTAGGCGATCACTGCTTAATAATCGGAAAAGTCTCAGTCATGGTTTACCAGTTGGTGGCGGAATTTCTGTTGCAGATGGGCTCGATCAGTTTTTACTCAGCGACTCTACTGCTGAACCGTGGAACGACTTAAATATCAGAACAAGAACTAAGGAACTGAGAATTAGTAGGTTACATGGTTTTATAAAAAAATCATCCATCTTTAAAAGTTAATATTTTTTAAACGAATTAAGATAAGTTACTGGATATTCATGACGTTCATATAATACGCTTTGAATTATGAAGCCTAGCTTTTCTTGTGTTTGACATTTGCATAATGTTAAATTTTATCTAAGAGACTGTGCACGTCGTTCATAAAGACTTTTTCTTTATAGATTTAGTGGAGGGATCTCTGCCTCCCTTATGCAATGTTAGCACGGGAGGAGGAAGAGGGGTTAGCAGACGAGTTGAAGGAAGTGCTAGTCAGTGCTGCGTTGGTTTGCCGTATCTACCTGGAACTTCTACTAATACGACTGAACTTAAGGCAGAGGAGATCATAAACGCAGCTAATAATTTAACTGATGCTACGAGGGACACTAATTTAAGGTAAAATAAAAATATAACATCTTTAAATCAGTTAATTTGACTAGTGACAGTTTTCAGTCATTTAATGCAATTTTAAAATTGGTCCAAAAGTTCGATTGAAAATACAAAGAAAACTTGTTTGTAAATATAATATACGATGCTTATTTTACATCTAGTACGAATATTGAAGTGAATGAAGATTCTCCAGTATCAGAGATGACTAATGTGACTACAAGAAACAAATTATAAGTACATTACCTTGTGCTTTCAATTTTTTTTTTGCATAATCTTTTTTTTTTTATATATATATATATAATTTCTCCCTTTTTTCTATAAGAATTGATTGCTGTAATATGATTAATCCTATTGATGAATACTCTTTACATGCATTTATTATGATTTATATTGAAATGTTTTACAATTGTAAATGCAGTAGTATTACGCTGGTTTATTGAGTTTACAAAGTTTTTGACAATTTAATTAAAAGTTTTAATTAAATGATCTTGAGTTTTGGCGAAATTTATATTTTAAACTAAGAGTAGTTGAATTTATTAATTGCCGTAATTATAAGTGCGGTGATTACAATGAAATTGCTGTATTTACATTAAATATATCGCGATCAGCATTGCTAAGTTGATAAGCATGATGTATGTTACAGTAACGTATTTACGTAATGTTTGTCACAAATAAAATGGCTACTGCAGATATAGAAGAGGAGGTGGAGTCGCTGGTAAAATATTTTTTGTTTATAATATTATAAACGTTAATATTAACTGGTAATAATTTTAATAAGAAATTTAGTCGAATACCTGAGAATGTAGAAATATTTCATTGATGTTTTTTTTTAAAAAAAAATCTCTAAAGCATTGTCAACTAGTATCATAGTTCGGACATTGTTATTCACCAGGGAATTCCCTGGAATTTTACATAACTATTAGAGAATATCAGTAGTTCAATATCAATTTATCATCAGGTCTTGATGGTAATCCGTTTGAAAAGATACTGTAAATTTATTGTGGCATGCATTATGTAGCATTGCTGGCATCAATTGAAAATTTAGTAGACAAGCACAGCTGATATAGTCGATGACGTATGGTCTAATTGTTGATACTAAATAATTAATTTATTGAGAAGTTATCGAGAAATTTATCGTATGTCTGTTTTAAACAATAGAAACGAGAATTTCGCTGGCTATTATCTCCAAATGGAACATCAGGGTTGACTCGGCTGAGAGAAATCATTATGGTAAATCAACCGTAAATGAAAGTCTGTTTTGCAAGACAGCTGAATAAACATTGACAATACCAATGAACTGAATGTTGTAACTAATGTAGTGATTGAGTTATTTTTGTATGCATTTATATTTATTTGATCAATGTTAATTAAGCTGCCTTCAATTATTATTTAATGTACACTGACAAACTAAGCACATCAAACTGATAATCAACTGAAATATTAATGCCGGTATTTAATATTAAACAAAAGATGCAAAAAATTTAAGTAACACAGATGAAGCAAAACTTTTTTGTTTTATAATGCGAGTAAATTATATCTACCAGTAATCGAAGTTTGAGTCTAAAGAAACTTTTATTTACTTTAAACTTTTGTATACCATAGTAATTTTCCATATACCGGTAATTAATTTTAGTATTTTCCCTCGATTGTCATTAGTTTGTTTTAAATGCATGTTTTGAAATATTTTTAATTGTTGAAAATCAGTGTACTTTTAATCGCAGAATATGTTGAAATTAATTGATTGTTTGATTTAGGAATGTAGCCGAAGATTTAATAATCCTCATTCAGGTACCATATTTTTTATTTGTACGCCGGTGATTTAGATTGTTGTTTACCAATATCTAATTTATAGGCTCCGAGTCGCTGGTTAAGTCAGAAAAATTTATCATGAGCACCCC
Source organism: Helicorthomorpha holstii (assembly GCA_013389785.1). Lineage (NCBI taxonomy): Eukaryota > Metazoa > Arthropoda > Diplopoda > Polydesmida > Paradoxosomatidae > Helicorthomorpha > Helicorthomorpha holstii. Next base: position 1,901,908 of record JAAFCF010002710.1, on the reverse strand, counting down.
CAAGTAATTTATTTTTATTTAATTGCGGCATGACATTTGTATATAATGGTACTAAACTAGTATTTACTAAATTTATTTAGTCCGTCGTCGACTGAACAAATCAAATGCGTCGTTACATTAACCGGAGACAATGTATCTCAGGCTGTGAGTGAAAGTATTACTTATTATTGCTGTATTAGTTAATCGATTTTCATTTGAAATGTAAAATTTTTAATTTATGTAGGATATTACTGTAAAGGTTCACAAAAATTCTAGTCAAGTATATAAAACAACTGTTCCAAGCGAAAGCCAGTGGAAATTGCAACAAGTAAGTGTCATATTTTTGATTTTGTTACAGAACTTTTGTTTTATGATTTTCAATATCATGACCAGTTATTTTTGATTTAATTTAGATTCAGGATGCTGGGAATCATTTGCAATCAGCGCTGAAATATATAGTCGACATAGAGAAAGGTTACGAAGTAGAATCGGCTGATAAAATAATTCATTTATTGACGGAAGTAATGAAGTGTTTAAAGCATGGACTAAGACGCCTGCTAGTTCCTCAAAAAAGGTCAATACAAGAGTTGCAGAATAGTAGTAACGTTGTAAGTTTGATATATTTTTAATATTTGGCAATGGTGTACTATCGGTATGGTCGTCTTGAAGAGGCAACTTAAGTAAATCAATTTTGATTTTAATAAGATGCATATATAAACTTCATTTGTCTTAACTATATCTGAGATATCTAGACGCCAAACTGGTGAAAGGGTATCGAATTTGGAATCGAGACGTAATTTTAATGTGCACCGTGGACAACATTTTTTTCCATTGGTACTGTTGTTCTGAGATTATTATAATAATGTTTGTCATTATTAGAAACATCTGCAACCACCATTGCCGCCTGATTTGACGGTGAGTTTCTACGTTCAGGCACACAAACTTATATTTGCCGTCTACCACGTTCAACACATTCATGGTTCAACCAGATTCGATGTTTACCAGTCGGAGTGCTCGGTGCCATGGCTTAATGAAGTTCTAGCGTATTTTTCCTTTGCTCTACAATTGTGTCAGCAGTTTAAAGGAAAAGTAAGCCAATCATTTTTGCTTAATTGCTCATTACCCCTTACTGTCTTAATTAATGTAAGCACGATTTATGATTGTGTTTTTCACAGGTGGATGTGTTTTCCAAATATGGAGACTTAGGCTTATTGGATGGAAATGAAATTAAGTAATAGGAATTTAAAGTAAATACTCTTCTTCATATTTTGTTACTTCTACTGTCTTCACTTTATCTATAAACTCTGAGATCAGCAGAAAACATTCCAGAAAAACAAATTGTTGTTGGGTGATGTTCACTTGAAATTCCAATACTAAATTTACCAAAATTTATTATTTACAGTTTAGATTTAGGATTCAAACTTGTGGTTTAAAAATTTCTATTATCTTCTATCTGATGCCAATAATAATTGGCGGTTAACGAAGTTGACATTCCATTCTTAAGTAAAATGGATTCCTACAATTTTAAGGATTCCAAAGTTGTTTCTTTTTTAAGAGCACTTGTTGCTGTGTAATAAAATTGTAGTAGTATTAAATGATTTATTTGTGATATTAGACATGTAGCTAGAAATTCGGGGGACCAACAACCAACTGATTGCATAACGTACAGTAAGCTGCAGATGAGGCAATAACAAATTTAAGTCACAACAACTGACCATTTTAATTAAATTTATTGTAGCTTTTAGTGATAAACTGCCATAATTTCAGCCTTCTTAAATCATAATTAACGCGAAGTTAGCAATGTTGTGTATCTCCCGATTCTTAATAAGCAATAATATTTCTCGTAAAATTAATATAAATGTTGAAGAAATTTTCAAATATTGTACAATAATTAAGCTCCACTATATAACATGGAGATTACTTTAATTATTAAAAATAATTTTTATAATTTTTTTTGATACTTTTTTTAGTGTAATTTTAGATCAATTTAAGAAGTGGGAATATCGGTAGTAGTAAAGCTATATAATTAAATGTTACTCAAGTGTCTTGAAACAATCTTTTACGCATTTTTTCTTATAATTCAGGTTGTAAACAGGTTTCTTGATGGCAAACGCTGTTTCTAAATTGTTTGCTTATAATAATTATTATAGTTAAACGCTAAAATTGCAATAGCTGTGCTAAAAATTTTGGCAAATATTCTATGATTTTTTTTGGCGAGTACAATGCGAATGCAGCAATTAGTTCAAATAAAACTTGTGTTCAAATAAATGTTAGCAATCGATTTGATGATTTTGAGACTTTTCAAGGGCTTGAAACGCTTGTTTTAGCTGTTGTGGTTTCGGGTTTTTTGATGTTTTGAATTGTTGTTTCTGTTACTTTTGCTGTAATGGGGATACTAGGGTTAATTATTGTAGTGCCCAAAGATTTTTCTGATAAATCTTTTAATGAAATGGTGCTGTCTGTAATATCTGCTACATGTTTTGTAAAGGTTGAAACGCTTTATAGTGTTCCGGTTTCAGTTCTCTCTGAAGTTGGGTTTTCCATATTCGTTTCGATAGCTTTAGTAGTCTTTGGTACGCTAGAATTGTTGTCGATATTTAAGGACTTTGTTGACGTTTTTAATGAAACAGTACTTGTTAAATTATGTGTAACAGTTTTTGGAGCACTTGATATCGTAGAGGTTTCAAGTTCTTTGGTATTCAATCTAGCAGTTGTTTCATCTTTTGTTTTTATTTCAGACTTAGAGGACACTTTAGTGTCTGTCTTCTCGGTAGAAGTTCCAGCTTCATCTTTTTTGTCGGTTATCTTTTTCTTTGATGTATCTTCTTCGGTTACTTTTGACGTATCTGAAACCGATTTTGTTGGGTCAATCGTTTCATTTGTTAGAATGGTTTTTTCAGTTGATTGTTGATTAGTGGAAATGGCTTGTGAAGTTAACACTGATGGAATGATTGTAAATTTTTGTGTTGTGTGTACCACTGGTTCCACAGTTTTATCCATTGAAAGTGTTGTAGAATTAGTAATCGTTTTTGATGTGTCTAAAGGCTTTTCAGTGGAAGCTTTTAACGAAGTTAAGGTTTTATCACTTTCTACCATTTTAGAATCATTTTCCAAAGCTACAGTCAATGATTTAATGCTTGCAGTTGTTGTTTCTATTGCCTTAGTAATAGCTTGTGTAGTTTCTAAATTTTTCTTTGCATTATCGGCATCAGTTTTATTTTTAGAAGTGTTTTTACTTATTGAAACATTATTGATTGACTCTAAACTTTTTTCAGAAGTGTCTGAAGTTGGTTTTGCAATTTCAGATTGTATTTTAGTGTCGGTAACATCCTTAGTTGATTCCAAGGATTTTTCAGTCGATGTTAGGTTATCAGAAATATGTTTACTTTGGTTTGAAACACTTGGAATCGTTGTTGCTACTGACTCTTTGTCTTTTGAAATCATTTTTTTACTTTTATCTGTCATTTCTGTGGAAAATGTTTTGTCTGTTACTGGTACCGAATTATTATCATAAACGGTTTCTTTTGTGTTTGTTTCAGAACTTGTTAGCGGTGCTGTAACTTTTGTGGTTGGAATTTCCACCGATTTTGTTGTCTCTGAAATTGATTTTGCTGTTTCGGGAATCTTGACTGATGGTTTAGAAGACATTTCTAAAGGTAAAGTCGATTGTTTATGTGTGGAAGTTGCCTTATCTGCTGTCACTGCAGGTTTTTCATTGCTCTTTTCTGTGTTATCAAGAACTGTCGCTGATGGTTCCAAAGGCTTTTCAGTAGAAGCTTTTAACACAGTTGAAGCTGTTGTTGTCTCAATCTTAGTTTCTTTTTCAATAGTAGTTTTAGGAAATGTGTCTTGAGTCGATTTCAAATTGAATTCGGTTGTACTTGTAACGATTGGCTCTGAGCTTATCGTAGGCTTAATCGTATCTTTTGGCTTTGGTGCAGCAATTGTTGTAATCTGCTCAGCCGCATCTATAAGCATTTTTGCAGTTTCAGAAATGGGTTTTGATGTTGACTCTGAAATTAAGGATTTATCGGATGTCTTGGCTGTCGTTGATTGTTGATGTGTGGTACCGATAGTAGTTTTATCAGTCACAACTTCAACTTGGTTTTTAGTAACTTCATTTAATCTTTGTGTTGCCGGTGTAGGATTTAAGTCTTTACCTGATGGCTCCAAAGACCTTTCAGTTGTTTTGACAGTTTCAGCTTTGGCCATATTTGGTTCTGCAGTCACTTGCTTTATAGTTTCATCGTTTTCTTTACTACTTGTGGTTTTTTCGTTAATTAAGTTGCTTGTTGTTGGTGAGGATTTTAATGTTGTTGATTCAGAATGGCTTTGATCGTTTTTATCAAAAGCTGTTTTTGTAGCACTTTCTGGTTTTTCAAATACCGTTGGTGTCTTTATATTGCTTTCTAAAGACACTTTTGGGTTTTCAGTTGTGATTTCTAATTTAGCAGTAGTTTTTGTGTCTCTAATTTCCGTTTCTTCTAGTTGTGTTTTATTTTCACCACTTGGAGTAGGTTTAAGTGTTGATAATTGATCAGAGATGTTTTTAAGTGTTTCGTTTGCAACTGTATTTGATGTCTTAATAGTCGTTTTGGTATTTTCTGCTGTTTTATTTTCAATTTTGTCGGTGATTTGTTTGTGTGGTATTGTGTTGGGGATCTCGTTATATGAATTATCGGATAAACCATGCAAAGTTGTCTCAACCAGCTGGGTAGTTGGTTTTATTGTGCTTGAAGTAAGCTCACTGGTGGTCACTTCTTCAACTTTCGCGGTGGTCTTTAGTTGTGTTATTGTGGTATCTCTACCTTCAGCTTTGACATTTTCGGTTTTGCTAGTGGTTGATGAGACTTGTGTTGGTAACTTTGTAGTAAATTTGGTGTGATTTTTATTGTCATCAGGAATCTTGGTTTCTGTTGACTTGGTTGTTTCTTTTGTGATTAAATTGGACAAATGTGTCGTTTGATGATCCGGCGACTTTGTTGTTAAAGATTTCTCAGTTGATTCTAATATTAGCGCAGCATCTGTTTTAACTGTCGAGGAAATTAAGTGTGGAGCAGTTGTATCTCCACCATTTAATAACTTAGAAGCAGTCGTACTTTCGCTTGGTCGTGCATTGTGGTTTATTATTGCAGTGGTTAAAGTCGCAGCTGTTGTTTCAATTGGTTGGTTTTTATTTGATTCCGTCAATGCAGCATGATTTTCTGCTGATCTTTCAGTTGTTGAAATTACTTCTACTTTGCTACTTGGTTTAGTTGTCTCTGTTTTTATAGCTGCCGTTGAGATCTCAATACTGTCAGTGTGAATTATGGGACGAGGTTCTGTAACCGTCGACTTGTCTTTTGGAACTGTCGTTTGTTTATCATCATTAAATTCTGTTGCTGTTGAAGGCTCGGTTGAGACTTGTTCTTTAATTTCGCCGGTCGTTTGATCAGTTGAAAGCTTTTTTGTTGATTTAGCATCATCATCAGTTGCACTGGCAATTGATGTATCGTTTTTAATTGTTTTTGGTTTGCCATCGTCGGGCGATTTTGATACCGAAATTGCCTCTTGTTTAACTTCAATGGTGGAAGGCAAACTTGTTGTTAATAATTCATCAACTTTGCTACTTTCTTTAAGCGTTGTTGCTTTCACTGTGCTAGCAATTGTAGTTGTCTCTTGTTTGGTTTCAACAGGTTGTTTAGTTGAAATTTCGATTGTCTTTGTTGGTGACGGTGGCTGTTGTTTTATCACGTCTTTTAATGTTGTAGTTTTCAATTCTTTTGGTGTTTCCAAGACTTCTGTTGAATCTTTGTTAGCTATTGTGCTGGTTAATAAATGGTCAGTAGTTGCTTTGTCTGTCACTGCAATATGATTTTGCTTTGTAGTCTCAATGGCCGTTTGTAGTTTGGTTTTAACCGTTGTGCTTAATGCATCTAATGGCGATGTTTCTTGTGTAGTTTTTACCGTTGTTTTAAACATTGATGAAATAGCCTCTGTTGTCAATTTTTTGATGTTGTCATTTAATGTAGTATCTTTCAACTGGTTTGGTGTTTCTAATGTCTCAATTGTAACTTTATTTGATACTGTGGTGGTTGGTAAATGCTCTATAGTTTGCATTTTGCTTGTTCCCGCGGTTTCACTGGCCTTTGTAGTCTCACTGATTATTGCTTTATTGGTTGCGCTTGATGACTCTAATAGAGTTGTTTTTGCAGTTGGCTTAATTGTAAGAGTTGCCATTATCTCTGTTGTCGATGATTTGACAATAGCGTCTTTAATTGTTGTTGGATTTAATTCGTTTGCTTTTTTAAATGTCTCTGTTGGCTCTTTGTTTGCTGCTATGCTGGTTAATAAATGACTAGCAGTTGTTTCAGTCGGTATTTTGTCGGTCATTACAATTTCTTTTGTTTTTGTCGTTTCATTGTTTCCTAGTGTTTTAATTTCATTTGTTTTTTCTTGATTTGTTTTATTTGCTTGTTTAATGCTGTTATCTGTTGTCTCTTCAGATTTCATAGTGTTGTCAGTATTTACTAATTTTTGGGTGGCTGACTGAATTATTGTGGTAGGCGTAGGTATTATATTATTATTTAAGTCGTGTGTAAGTTTAGTTTCAGCGGTAGTAGATAACTGGTTATGAAAGACTGTTGTCAATCGAGTTGTTAATTTTTTATCATCAGTATTGAGTTTATTATCAGATGAAGCTGTTTCTTTCTTTGTTTCAGCAGTGGTTGGTAACTCAAGAGAGGTTGTAATTGGTTTTTCTAATATTTCTGTTTTATTATCACTTATTTTATTTACAGTATTAGGCGATGATTTAGTAGCCAATGGGGTTGTGGTTTTGGAGGCTGTCGTATGTTCGGATTCTTTAGTAAAAGAATCTGAAGTCGTTGTTGTTGTCTGTTTCTGATTTTCAGACTTTGTTTCTTCTCTTAATGTTTCTAAGGTGGAAGTTGCAACATTAGTTTGTAGTTTCTCCGTAGAGGAGTCGTGGGGAACTGAAATTGTTTGTTTACTTTCAGATGATGTTAACAGTGGAATTTTATTTATAGTATGGTCTGCATTGGAAATAGAAGACATAGTTATATGTTCTTTGCTTGGAGCAGTTGTTAAATCAGATGACTCAGTAGAACTATGTCTAGGAGTTGAAATTAAGCCTGGTGGCTCTTTGCTAATTGATTTGAGTGATTCAATGGTTGTTAGTACAAAATCTTTAGTATCTTTAGTGATTGAAACTTCAGACTTTGGTGACTCTGTTATGACATTATGAATCACTTGACGCGTTGAATCGGTTACATTGAATCGTTGAAGAGTTGCTGGTTCATTTCTATTTGTTGTTGTTGTTATCGCCGTTTGTATATCAGTAAATACATTTAGCAGTGCATTTGTTGTTCTAATAGGAGGAGCTTTGACACAGCATCTCATGCCATTAGAAACAGTGCAACATGATTGATCCAATCGGCAATCATCATCATACACGCAGCGATATGGACTGAATGGCATCAAAAAACAAGTGGAAGATTCATAACAGCCAGGTCGAAACCATTGTCTTTTCACTTTCTCTAATAACAAAAAACAAAAATAGTCAACACAATTTAGCTTTTAGTTTAGATTAAGTCCATCAATAATATTATTATTAATTGAAACGCATTTTGTTTTTATAATATTTTTCTACGGTGGTTTTTTTTAATAGCTTGCGATAGTTATTATTACTATTATTATTTACATATTGAGGTCATAAGTCTAACTATGTAGGTGGTATTATGTTTAATCAGCTTGTTAATTAGGTTACTACTTTCAAATGCAGATGCGCATTATACATCACATAAATTATGTATTAAATACCATGGACAACCATGTATTACAGAAGATTTTAGTTACATCTAATATTGTTCATTTTTATTAATTTACCACAAGTTATAAATTTTGAATACTAATATTGGTTTTCAGGGAATATTTCGAGACACTAAAGCAAGTTACTAAAGCAATAATTTTTATAGCATTAGATTAAATTATTTGAAGACATAATTTGCTTTTGAAAGCATAAATACAAATTTCTGTAAATAAATGTTGCATTTAAGGCATCCTACTTGTTTTAAATTGATGATACCACATTTGGCCTTTGCTCAATAAATCAAGCTCACATTGACGGAATTTAGTTTTTTTTTAGAAAATGAGTAGCTTATTATTTTTATAAAAGCTAGTCTTTTCATTTATTGTACTTTTAATAAACTGCAAATGTTTAAATGGTAAACATTTACCTGTATGAGTAGATCGAGCCCAAGAAAAAGCAGAGATAATAATAATCCATGTAATCCAGTTCATTTCTCACCTCAATAATACGAAAAAGCGAACTGCTTTTAATATCGCCCTCAATTTTAACTATTCAAATATATTAATAAAGACGTCACCCTGCTTCAATTATTTATATTATTGGGATTATCTCTACTCTGGAATAACCCCTCCTCCCATTAAACTGCTTCCAATACAAATGATTGGTTTGTTTATATTATTTTAATTAGCAGTTTCATAGGTTGGCCGTCCTTTACTGTTTGTTGTCATACTCGTCAAGTATAATGGGCAAATAAACCTATTATAATGAATACGAACATAAACCAGGTATCATTTATTATATTTCAATAAGCGATTATTTGGTATAGTTATGATATACTGTAAATTGGTTTTTTAAAAATTTTAATTGAAATACCGGTACTTAAAATGCTAACTTTGGTTTCTAATGGTAATCAGAGCATTCATTTTTATTACTAAGATATTTTTTAGTTATTTGTCTTTTTCCCAAATAGAAAAATTTAAGATCATAGGTTTTGATATGAAATATTTATACAGAGCTAAAAGCAGTACTCTTGATTGTCATTTATTGGGTAAATGATAATTGAAATCAGTTGAAGACCATCTATTATTATGGAAAATTTGGGTACTGTATTTGCTTAGGTTTTGACTTCCATCTGGCAGCAAAATCCTCACAGTTTAGGTACTGTAGTATAGTTAGTTATTGGCCAACTAGAGGATATTGAACTATGCGACGACTGTTTAATAAGAGAAAGTATACCAATATTAGACGAGAAACTATTTACTATTTAAATAAAAGCATTTATTTATTTATCCATAAAAACAATACAATGAACTTTTACAATGACTGAAATTCGGCATTGAAACACAGTTTAAAGATTGACATTTGAATGTATCGAGAAGCAATTGAATCTTTTATTTAAAAGTATTTGGTTAAAAGTAAATATACAGGTACATCATATTTAGCAATGTTTATGAGAGCTCCATGAATTCATTCTCAACTCAAATAAATGAATTGGGTGAATTGAATTTCCATTTATGGTTATTATGTGCCAGTTTCACTCAAGGTGTAACAACATCTCGTTATGTGAGGAATTGAGGAGCTGTTGTCGTTCCTGCAGCAAAGCTGATTTGTGTATGGACACTTTGATTCTTCTGATTTTGTCTGTGATTCGTCGCAGCGGTAGCTAGTTGATCTACAAGAAACTGTTGTTGGACATCGATATCTAGAAGTTGACGTCTCCATTTGTCTTTTGACGATAACTGTAATGACAATATGAATGCGTTAGTTATAAACTTATCAAATGTGGAAGCAAGCTTTCTGGACACTTATAGTAAGCATTGAACAGCATAATGTACCGTTATATTATTAAGCTTAAATTTAACATTCTGTTTGCTAAACATACATTTTGTTATTCTTCATTGTAAGTTACATTTTTATTTTTTCCTAGCTGCTAGATAACATTTAGGAAATCACTCAACTTGTCTTATTTTCATCAATGGTATTTTCTCTTCAACTTTACAAAAGTGATTTCGGTTATTAGAAAAAGTTGAAATATTTTATAACATTGAACCTCATTTCTACGCTTATGTTTTTAATGCAATGTCGAGTGATAACTGATTAGTATAAGTTACAGTAATTGATAATAATATTGCAGTAGTTGTTTATGATTATTACTACACGCTATGCATAGGCGAAGTATAAAACATAGTAGGTCACGTCTATCAGTAATAATTATTATAAAATTAATAAACAGTAAACGAATGAGTTACAAAATAAATGAAATATATTAACTAATTTGTATTATTGCAATGACGTCTTACTCGTTTTCGCTTTTCAAACTATTTTAATTTGATAATAGTGCTAGAACTAACTAAAATATAAACTTCCTTTAAACAATTTTAATAAATTAGCTAAAAAATGGTGTGCAGCATTACTTTATATTCCAATTAATTAATCATTCATGTGTTATAAACTTTTGATGAAACATTTAGTTTTTTCATATATAAATTTTGGAAATTTTCTCTATTAGTTTTTGCTTGATAAATTATACATTAAATGTATATCAATGAATTAGAAGAGTCGATACTGGGTACTTACAGCTTTGTGGATTAAAAATATCTTCGTCGGCCAATGCAAATGCCATAACAGATAGTAGCAGCAAGATTAACACTCTTATTGGCTTCATTTTGTAACTTTTAATAATGAAGTATGATTTCGTTGCGCATTTATATTTGAGAGTTATTTTGTAAACAACACTTTTGGCCTCTCTTGGTTGCTTTTGTGGTTTTGTTTTTGTTTTGATATTCGGATAATTATGAGTGATACGAAACAATAGCAGCTGCTAAGAGATCAATAACAATTCCGTGTGCCCTCGAAAAATTGTTTTTGTTTTTTTATTTGCCCTTTCATATGTAAATATGACAAATGACAACGGATTACTGACATTACTAGAAATTGTGACTCACACATTGAATTAATGCAATGACTTGCAAAATGTTCCCAATAAACTTGTGTTGTCAAAATACAAAACCACTATTTTATTTTATTTCTGAAACTTCATCTTCTTTGTTTAGGATTTGGTAAGTGAATTTGATCTCATTACCCTACATTTGTAATTAAAAAAATTAATTATATTTATCGGTATTTACCTATCATTCTAATTATTATTGCAATTAGAAAAACCCTTATTTAGCCAAACAAATGTTAAATACAAAACTTTTAGCTATTTAAGCATATAGGGGATATACTGTACAATACTTGTACAATGGGCAAATGCTCGTTTAGTGATTGTTAATGATTTATAAGGTTAGACATTTTTATTTTGTTTATTGGAGCTGCCCACAACAGAATAGACTTTCTATAAGTCGGTATATATTTTAATATAACGTATTTTTATTTATTTATTTGTCTAGTTAAGATAAAATACCAAAATAATGAAATCGTGATTCGGTTTATGAACGAATTGTTTAATTTATTTCTTTTTAAAACTAAGTGCTTTTATTAATTATTCAGTCAGTGGTGCTCCCGTTGTTTGCGTTATAACTCTTGAAGTTGTTTCTGTAGTTGATGACGTTTTTGCTGTTGTTGTTGTAATTAATGTATTGTTGCTTAATGTATTTTTAGTTGATGATTCCAATTCAGATTTATTAGTGGTAGTTTCATCTGTGTTATCTTGTGGAGGAACACAGCATTTCGATATGTTAGGCATTGATTTATTTGGTGAATTATCTGGACAGCAAACCAAATTAGCAAATGAACAATCAAGGCTAGTTCGGCATCGAAAATTTAATGGAAGACAGTCAACAGTTTTGTTGCTTTTTTGACCACAGAGATCCGATTCAGATACTTGTCTTTCGACTTTAATTGCACCAGAAAATGTACCAGTTGTAAATTTATAATAGAGCGATAAACCATACATTTAAATTTGAAATTACTTACATCTTAATTTCTGAGGTGCAGCTTCTGTAACTTTAGCAATCAGTGTAATGACTGCCAAAGTTATATTAATCCAAATCATAGTTTGAAGCGCCGAAATATTCTAAACTTAAAAGTTTAGATGGGTACTGTAATTTGTATAAACCAAATATGCTTACTGAATGTTGCAAATCGTTATGCCGTTTTTATACCATGGACATGCTCTGGATAATTAAGATAATCAAACAAATATCTATTAATAACACTGAATTGAAACTAGTTTTATGCTTTTCAATAATGTCAATAAATCTAATACGACACATACATTATATTTGGTCACCTACTTAAGTTAGAAGAATTTAATTTAGCTAAAGCAAAGCATTGAGTAACCCAAATTCATTTAATATTATTTTATAATTAATTAATTAATATGTCATGGCATCCATGCCATATTAATGCAATTTTATACATTATTTGACGTGTTTCCCTTAACTCTCTATTGGTAATCTATTGTACCTAATAGGTTTAGTTCGTCATATGTACAGTATTTTACTAAACTATGGGTTATACAGTAAGTAATAGCAGATTTACAAACATATGATTTTGTTTTATTTATCACTGTATTTGTATTTACTGTACGTCTCGTGTAATGAAAAGTGTAGACAAAACGTTTTCAATTAATTTCAGCTACTTTTCAAGAAAGTCCACAACTCAATACCAAAGTAATAATTTACAATTGTGCATTACATTTAAAGTATAAAAAGAATTTAATTGGCTTTTTATTGCTTTGTACTTAAAATTTACTCAAGTCAAATCGTTATATAAGAATCTCATTTTAAGATATACTTCTAGTTGCATTAGCTGCAGTAGTTCCCGTCGTGGCTCCAGCAGCAATGGTTCCGGCAGTTGTAGTTCCTGCAGCAGTGGTTCCATTAGAAATAGATCTCACAGTAGTTGTACCAGCAGCTGTTGTTCTCGCAACAGTAGTACCCGTAGATGTTGTACCAGCAGCAGAGGTTCCTGCAGATGTTGTTCCTGTGGCAGTAGTTCCATTAGAAATCGATCTCACAGCAGTTGTACCAGCAGCTGTTGTTCCAGCAACAGTAGTACCCACAGATGTTGTTCCTGCAGCAGTGGTTCCATTAGAAATAGATCTCACAGTAGCGGTACTAGCAGCAGTAGTACTCGTAGATGTTGTTTCTGCAGCAGTGGTTGCAGCAGAAACCGATCTCACAGTAGTTGTACCAGCAGCAGAGGTTCCAGCGGATGTTG
>JAAFCF010002710.1:1794448-1888943 GCA_013389785.1 Helicorthomorpha holstii | reverse complement strand
TACCAGCAGCAGAGGTTCCAGCGGATGTTGTTCCTGCAGCAGTGGTTTCATTAGAAATAGATCTTACAGCAGTTGTTGTTCCTGCAGCAGTGGTTCCGGCAGATGTTCCTGAAGCAGTGGTTCCATTAGAAATCGATCTCACAGTAGGAGTACCAGCAGCAGAGGTTCCCGCAGCAGTAGTACTTGTAGATGTTGTTCCTGCAGCAGTGATTTCTGCAGAAATCGATCTCACAGTAGTTGTACCAGCAGCAGTGGTTCCAGCGGATGTTGGTCCTGCAGCAGTGGTTCCATTTGAAATAGATCTTACAGCAGTTGTACTAGCAGCTGTTGTTCCCGCAGCAGTGGTTACAGCAATGGTAGTACTCGCCGATGTTCCTGCAGCAGTAGTACCCGTAGATGTTGTTCCAGCATTAGTGGTTCCAGCAAAAATCGATCTCACAGTAGTTGCACTAGCAGCAGAGGTTTCCGCAGATGTTGTTTCTGCAGCAGTGGTACTTGTAGATGTGGTTCCAGCAGCAGAGGTTCCAACAGCTGTGGTTATTGGATTTGTAGTGGGTGAAGTAGTGACTTTTGGCACTGTTACACAGCAACTATTTATAATTGGGAATCCAGAATCAACATTTTTACTGCAGCATTTCTGACCAGCTTTGCATTGGGATGTGGAATCACAACGAAAAGTTCCAGAAGTGCATCTAACACTAAAGCTGCACTGCAAATTCGATTGACGCTTCTCAACTAAATGGAAACATGTCATTATTGTTAGTCTATGTTTGATTTTGTTTGGTTTTATTTCATTCTGATATAGTATTTTCAACAATTCAAGCGAATTGAAATAGGGATTGTTATGCTTTTGATGTACAGTTTTAAATTTGACCAAATTTATTAAAAAAAAGTTAAGCAACATTTGATGAAGTTATCTTACAATAGCTGCATTTTTAATTTAAAAAATACTTATTAGACTATCCTTTAATGACATTTACCTACAGTATATAGAATGATTTGGTGTTTGAATAGTCGTTTTTGATTTGCATAAAAATACAACTATCAGTACATGGAAAAAACCTGAAGGGCATGACACAATATTCTAGATAAAAGTGTTAGTTTAATTTATGCGCTACGTATAATTATTACGAATGATACTGTACTAATGCGGTAACAGCCAGTTGGTATAACTCGTACTTGAATACTATAAAAAAACAATGTCTATCTTTTATTACTGTATTTGCAAACATCCAACAGGTGTACTTGCATTGGAGTTGTGATGGAGTGAAGTACTGTATAAGTTATGTAACTGATATATGCACGTATCTCCTTTTTTAGTAAACTTTTTCTTATCGTTTTCTATTTTCTAAAATTCTTATTAATTTAGCATAACAATTATAATTTCAATTATTTGTTATTTATGTGTTTATAATTTAGATTCTTTAATTGAAAATAACGATTTTTATTGCCAAAGTAAATTGACAAAATTATAATTGAAATTTTTTGTTTTAAGAAAAATTGCGATTGTTGAATTTCAAAATGGGAGGTTTTTTTTTTTTTTTTTTGATTTTATAAAATTGTGTACATGTTTACAAAATTTTATTAATATATTAATTATAATACCGGATGATCGTAACTTCATAAAGTATGTGTTCTCATACAGTACACAGTGGAAGTATGAATTATGAGAGCACTTTTACTGTATAATCACCTAATAGATTATTATTACTTTTGGGAATATCCAATTGTTTTTGGAAATTCCCTGGTATCTATGCCTTTGTCAGATAGCATCTTTCAGTGAAATAATTTATTAAATTGTTAGTCTTGAATGTTTCAGTATTAGTTACAACTTGCAATTGTATTAAATTTACTTAATAATACAGTATCTATGATTATGTTATAGATGCAGAAAATGCAGTTAAGTTATTATTGATAGTTATATAAAAGCTGGGAAATTGAGAAAAAAGTGAGTAAATATTTTGCTATAAAAATCTAATCATTGTTTTGATATGTTGAATAGATTTACTATAAAAGAATAGGAAATAATGGAAGAATAATCTAGTTTTCAATAATAATTTATAGTCTTACTATTGTGATGAAGGCGATGCAAAGAAGCGTTTGCCATGCAAATGAAGACGAGCAACAAATAACATTTCATTTTTTCTTGCAAAAATTGAGGAAGCCAACTACTGGACCTACGACCGCACAGTGGTGCTAAAGAGCTTTGGTAAAACCTAATGTGTATAAATGAATAAAACTTGTAAAAGTTATTCCAAGCTTTATACTGTACATTTTTCCATTATATAATATTAGCAGCTGCTGTAATGACGCAAATCGGCTCTTTCTGTGAATCAATCAATGGGAGAGTCAGTAACAAATGCAGAACCGGTTTAGTAAATTGTATTGAAGTTTGGATATGGATCTTCTTTTTTTATTGTAGACTACAAAATTATTGCCAACGGTTATGACATTTTGACAAGTAGTACAATATTTAAGGTCTGTCATTATCCATGCGATGTTTATTTTAATTAGTTTAATGGAAAACTAACAAAGTTGGATCGTATGTTATTTTAGAGCTTCTGTAACAATAGAGTCATACCATATTTAAGGCCACAGCAGTTTAGGAACTTGCACTGCAAAGTACAAACTACAATTTTCCACATGTTTGTGATTTACGGTATGGTTTCAATTTATGTCGTTATAAATTATACCAATACACTGTATTCTAAATTACATAAAGTTTTAGATTTATTTTTGCAAAGCAGTTTAATGAAAGGTTTAAAAATTTGGATTTAAACTTTATTTGTGGTTCTACTGCGATTGTGGGATATCAAGACATTGCGTTTCAAGATGGCTTTGCGGTCAAATTGGATTATTATCGTTCATGTATGTATTATTAATTTGATGCCTAATCTGATATAAAGGACAGTATAACTATACAGTATTAAAAGTAGTACTGGAGTTATTTTGCTAAGATCACAAAAACGTTTTTAAGTTTTTTTGTTGAACGAAATTTAATATACTGTAATGTAATGCAATTCCATTTTATCCCCACTAAAAATAAGTTATTGTCATTTAAAATAAATGAATGAATGAACATGATACTTAAATGTGTTACAACGCCGTATTCTTTACGAAAAACAAACAAATATCTGACAAAATGTTCACTAAGATTTTACAAAATTAATTTAAATTTTTTATAAAGACTTACAAAATTGTTTAAAATATTGAAACATTTGGGGAAAATACTATTGAAATTTGTAAACATTTAAATTTTATTCAACTTGACATAAATTTATTAAAATATGAAATTTTCTATCATTAATAATTTAAGAGGGGTTCATCAAGAATCAAAAGCTTAAGAAGACTGGCTTGTGTGATATACTGTACTGTTTTTTTATTATTATTTTAGCATCCTAGAAACGTCACAAATTTTTGACAAAGCATGGATGAATACTGAGTATAAACTGTAAGTATTCTTTATACCTGCTGAAGATTACTGTATTAACCAATAGGTCTTGTTGTAGTTGGTGCTGTTGTTGAAGATGTGGTTTGAGATGTTACTGAAGATGTAGTTTGAGATGTTGCTGGAGGTGTAGTTTGAGATGAAGTTGGCAATGATGTCGTCACTGTTGAATTTCCAGTAATGGTTGTGGCTGATGCGGTTGTATTTGAGCTTGTAGTCGTAGTGGCTGTAGAATTTGGTGGCACTTGAACGCAACAACTTTTGATTATTGGCGCTCCAGTATCGACATTTCTATCGCAACATTTTTGTCCAGAACTGCATACAGTGGTGGAACCACACCGGAAACTTCCTGTAGTACAACTGACACTGAAGCTGCATTGCCGGGCAGACTGACGCTTTTCAACTATAAATATCGTAAATTGATGTTATATTTGTTAATTTGTCATTGATTGATTGGTTTCATTAGCTTGTGAAATGGGCGGTGCTATCTATTTATTACTGTTAGAATATGAGCAAGGTTTTATATCGGACAAGGTTTGGTTTTTAACTAATTTATTTAATTTTTCCATCAAATTATAGTACTTTTCATTTATTTAAACATAACAAAAGTAATTTACTGAGTCTAAAATATATTTTGAGCTTTAAATACTGCCAAGTACGGTATTTCAATATAATAATGGGTAGTTTAAACGAAACTTTAATTATTTTTAATTACAATAATTACAATGAATTTATTATTTTATTATAAATTTTCTTATATAATTCAAATTAAATATAATTTTCATAAAAACTACCTTTCATAAGCACTATTGTTTTTACTCGTAATGCATAATGTAAATTACATTACAGTATGTCCGGTTGATGAAAATTACAACTGTCTTTCTTTCATTATATTTTATTTTAGTAATTTTTCGTGTTATACTGAATTGACTATTAATCATATTAAACACTGAGTTTGCTTGCTAGAAAGATAGTTGAAAAAGTTTGCAAATTTAAGAAATTATATTAAATCGCGATTCATACGTTACATTCAGTATATGAGCTAAAGTAATTAGCATAAGTTCTGAATTCTATTCACTGTTTAACACGTAGTTGATTAATAGTTACCTAGCTATACACAATATTTTTAATACAGTATAATTTAATTTAGTTCGGTACTTACTTTTATGGTGAAGGTTAAGCAGAAATCCATTTGCCATGTAAACAAAAATCAATAACAAAAAAGCTTTCATTTTTTCTTTTTTTTTAAAAACTAAGAATTGAAACGTTAACTAACTGTATAGGATGAAATTTATCAAATGATTAATTTGGCATTTGGCCGTTAAAAGTGAATGTTTCTGTTTTATATGTTAATACAATTAGAAACGCTGTCATTACGTTTAAATATAAAAGTGAAGCAGGTGCTGTCTGATACGTTCATCATTGACGTAATTTAGCGATGAAAATATCCTAATCAGAGAAAATGATGGAGAAACCAATAGCAAATAATAATGTCGATTGCGTTTTTGGAGTACCGGTATTGGATTTGGCTCTTTGTTTAATTACTCACACAAGTGTTACTCATTTGCTCCATGGCGGTTCATAGTCATTAAAACTCAAGGAAACATCTGCTTAGGAAAATAATTATTACATGGCCATTCATTAATAGTTTATATAGTTTTTAGACTTAATTTATTGTTATATTTAATTATAATAACTTTTTTCTTATTTGAAATTTAAAGTTGGAGCGTATATATTTTAACATGTTTGGTTTTTATTGATTAACTATGGGGTAAAGTAAATAAATACAAAACATACAACTGCCAACTACATTACACAGCTGTACTCATATTTAAGAAATTTCTAATACTCGATTTTATTGAAATAGTATATAATGCTATTATATTGAAAATATAATTTTTAATTGTTTTTCAAATAAGCTATTCTGTATTAATTTATTTTGCGCATCTTTCGTCTACCTATAGCGATGTTCCACATGTTCACAGCATAATATGAATACTGCTACATATTCAACAATCATTTCATTATTCACACAATAATTCGTCACTCGTCAATAGTACCAAAGCTGTTTATACCTGCCGGTTGGTATACCGGTACTGTACAGTAAGTAGCTTTGAAAATACAGTAATACAAATGTTGGATAACCCATAAACTCATCATAATTTCTACGAAACGTTAGGAACAGTTTAATACCACCCATTGCCGAAAGCACAAAATAAATGACATAAATTACCAATTATTACAAAACAATAATAGGAAAATAACAAGATTCAAGTTTACAAAATAAAAGACTTTTAAATAAATTAATAATTTTTTTTAAGAAAATACGAAATCGTTGATTTTGAAGCTGGGAATCCGAAATGATGGATTGATTTGAATAAAAAATTTAAAATAAAAATAATAAAACATGCAAAAATAAAATTTAAAAAAGTATTATAAAGAATGGGGAAGGGGGGGAGGGCAAAAAAGTTAATATTAATACTGTATAAGCCCGAAGTTAAGCTCTAGTTATGTCATTGGTTTTTTTACAGAATAGTTTATGCTGCATGCTTTACATATATGGTACATTAAGAAGAAAATCAGTAAATTTATTAGCATAATAATAAGTCATTTATTTCTGCTATAATTATAATGTTTATGTAATTAATGAACAGTAATTTTGTTCAAATGGCTTTCCATACAGTGTTTTTACAACAGCTCTAGATTCTGCGCAATCGACGTCATTAGTGTCTCTTGGGTATAACTAAGTTCGTAATACGTACGTGACGTAATGCGCACTTATTGTTCAAAATTCAACAATAACACAAACGGCATTTTGTGTTATGGTATTATTATCTAGGGTAGTGTAGGTGTGGGCTTGTACAGTGTTCTTTCGTAGGAAAGTGATAATGGCTGTGTTGTGTAATTTTAACCAGGTGAATTGAAAGGTCAGTGTATTACTTTGTTCCTATAATCTAAGAATGAAAGTGAAATATCAATAGTATTTGGCAGTCTAAACGATGAGTTTATTCGGCGGTTTTCAAGACGCATGGTCGAAACGGTTTCCAGGCTGCGAGTTACCTCAAGCGTGGGAAGACGACGTGAGAGCCAACCTTAACACTCATCGACGTCGATTAGCTGTATTGAAAGAAGAAATCGAAAAGGAACAATTCTACGTCGAATATCTAGAGAGGCTTTTAGCTGAAGTTGAAAAACATCGAAAAAGTGTTCTCTGCAGTTTTGAAGATTACCAGGATGCAGCCGAACTAGGCCAAGCAACCGCCCAACATGGCCGAACACAACAACAGCAAGTATCTGAAAAAGATGCTGAAACTAAAATAAAAGACGTCCAAAACTTTGCAGAACAGTTTAAGAATATTTTAACACCAACTGCTTTGCATGGTGACACATTATCAGCTGGGAAAGCTGATGGTAACGTAGAGCAAATCGATGCTGATAGCGACTCAGCTGACTTGAATCAAGAAAATCAGTTTGTCACAGTTATTCAAGTTAACGTTAACGAGAAACGCAATCAATCTTCTGAGTCTAGTTACCAGGGAGATACACCTGAAATTGACGACTGCAAAAGTGATTCCAGTTGCTCCCCTTGCGTTTCTAAGAAAAAAATCCCACCTAAACCTCCACCCAAGAAACCCAAACCGTCTAATTTAACATATAAAGGAAGCTTGAAGGATTCCGCGTCGAATTACAACCATAATTTTAACGCAAATCAACCAGAGACTTCATCACCTAGAAGTAAAATCCATTCTATGCCACCTCAAACAACAAAATTGGTTTCAAATTTATCGGAGAAAGTAACCAAACCATTAAGCAAATCAAACTCGATTAAGTCCAGCTCAAGTTTAGACGATTATGAAGAGTTGCAAGCAATCTTTGAGCATAAAAAGTCGAAAAACGACGACGATGATTATGCCAATATACAAAGCGAATTAGATGATGGACGTCAGTCTGACGACGCACTAGAATCAGCAAACCATCTGGCAAATTCAGAAGATGAGTTTGCAAGTGGAAATGAAGAAAATTCGCCAAAATATTCAGATTATGTTAACATTGACTATTTCTTGAAAAAACGAGCTGCTAAATTGCGCTGTAACTCTGGCGTTGATGCTGTTGGCGATGAAACTCGTAATATTTCATCTGACGAAGAAGATGACGATGATGATGGAATGGGATTACTATTGCATACTTTGGTGAACAGTACCGAAGATGAGGAAGAAGCGAACACTAGATCTGAACATGAACTTCATACCCCACCAGCTGTCGATTCGATGGATCAACAACCAAGCAATGCGAATGCAAGTTTGGCATCCAGTTCCAACACTGTTGTGACCGCGGTTACGACAAATTCAAACGCTCATAGTGAAGAACAAGAAAATTTAGACGGGGATTCAGGTAATATGTTTATTCTCATTTTATCATCTCATTTTTTAAAATCTTTTTTCACGGTTGAGCTACAATGCAAATGACATTTATTCTGATATAAAACTGACTGAACTATCTTGTTTACCTTGGCTTTAATGAGGAGCAATGTCATTTTGATAACTTGAACATTAAGAAATTCCATTCAATTTATTCACTTGAGTTGTAATTGAAAGTGCCTTGCTTTCTTTATTTGATATTTTAACTATTTAAAATGGTTAATTACTGTATTTCTAATTGATAAGATGACAATGGTTGTGTTGAGTCGATTTAGTTATTAACTTAATATGTTTTGTTAGATTTACAGTATTTAACATTTTTATTTAAATTTGAACTCATTTTCAATGCCTTGTCTGGAATTTTTTTTAATAAGATTTTTGTAAAATCTAAATCGTTTTATTTCATTTCAACATACAGTATTAAACGATTGGTTTTGATAGTTTATTAACTTTCTTAATTTTTAGATTTGTTTATTTTAAAATGATTGTGTTGGTAGTGTTAATTTTGATATAGTTAATTCGTGCAATTATATGAGGTCATTAAATGACATGACACAGTTTTGCTGCTTTCCTGAGTTGAGTAATTTAAAAAAAAAACTAGTTTTCCGTAACGGTATTACTACAGTATCTTGGTTAGTCATCTTAAAAGGAAAAAAAAACCTGTTTTTAAGAATATTCCAGTAACAAGTACACCAGTGACTGAAATAATCGGATTCTTTTTAAGTTTTTTTATATCGAGTTTTAGATTTTAATGAAAATTTTATTGAATTTCAAAAAGAGTCCTTAAACAACCAGAATTTTTAGATTGGTAGAACTTTGAATTTAAACTTGGGTTGGGGATATACTAATCTATAGTTTTTGCATATACTGCAATGAAATTCCAGCAGTTATTAAATAATGTTTATTAATTAAACAGTTATTACATGAACGATCCATTGCATAAAACTAAGGCTCTCATTGTGAATAAAGTTATTATATGAAACATATCTTCTAATATACAGTATATGAATTTGTAGTGCTACTGTATATACTTATTCAATGATCATTTTATTTTATATAAAGGTGTATATAGTAGTTCTGTTGAATCAGCATCGTTTCTGTGCACATCGGCTCCTCCAACGCCACCACAGACATCATTGGCCACCACTGCAGTTGCGAATAATACATCATCGTCTTTGGTTTCCACTGCCCCAAATTCTACTAGCCAACATAATGGCGGTAGTTATGTTGTATCAGATGCAGCAGAAGCAGAGAGAATCACTATGGTCAAATGCATTGTCAACAGCATTTTGGAAAGCGAATCAATTTACTGGGAATGTCTTAATGTGCTTCTACAGGTAATTATTGGTTAAAAGTCGAGGTTCCTATGTAGCTCAGTTAGTCAGTCAACAATTCATTGTAAGTGAATCGTACTGTGTTTTGTTAACTTTGGTCTGGAACAACTTCATCGTTTATTTTGGAAGATCAATCTAATAAATAGAATAACATTTTTTTAAATTTGGAGTCTGGAGTACTGGGAACCAATTTAACTAAATTATATTCATAAACTACAGTATAGTAAAATAATGACTTCTAAATTCATATCAGTTTAGTGTCAAAATTAGCGTAATTCATAATACTATATTTGTTTGACAGTACATGAAAGCTCTGCGGTCGACGCTGGATACTTCTCAGCCTGTGATTCCCAAGGAAGATCTGAACGTTATTTTCTATAAAATACCAGAACTCCATGCACTTCACTCAGCTTTTCTAGATGGAATCAAGAATTCTGTTGTTCAGAGCGATGGGCGCATTGTCATTGGAGATCATTTCAAGCAACTAGTAGAGAATTTTACATTTTCAGTATCTATTAACAATTATCTAATAAATGATTAATGATTATTTTAGGCTAGTCGATTGGGCGTCTATGCTGCCTATTTGCAGAATTACTCTCACGCCATTGAGACAGTGAGGAAATGTAGCGCTGAGCATCTAAAATTCAGTGATATCACTAAAGTACGTTTTATATAAATGTTGATGGATTTACAATGATAACATAAATTGAAGTTTTGATAACGTTCGATACCATTTATAGTAAAAACGATATCAGAAATTTAAAAGTTTAAATCCGTCTTTCTAATACTGCATGTTACTGTACTACTAAGTTACTAGTGATAATTGTTCCCTTTTTTTTTGGATTTATTTTTTCTTTTAGAGTATTAAACTTCAAGCTTTAAAAGGTCAAACAGTGAGTCTAGAAGGTAAATGTATCTTTTTAAAATGTTATAATTTTATTAAGATTATATTTTTACAGATTTACTGCATAAGCCAGTTGCAAGAGTGCAAAAGAATGCTTTAGTATTGCATGTAAGTTCACTCAAAATTATTTTCATGAAATCCACATAAATATAATGATGAATACTTTTTATTATTGTTATTTTATAATTTTTTAAAGGATTTACTTAAGTATACATCGGAGTATAATCCGGATTATAAGTCCCTTCAAACGGCTCTTAGAATGACACAATGTTTTCTCAACGAATTTAATATGACAGCCACTGAAAGCATGTTTCCGGTTAGTGAATGGTTATTATTATTTGAGACTCGAATAATTATATTGTAAATAATATTTCAGGCACATGACAGGACACAAAGGCACTTGGTGAAGAACAGCTTCATCGTTGAACTGTCGGAAGGAAGGAGAAAGTTACGTCATTTGTTTTTATTCAATGATGTGATTGTTTGTGCCAAATATAAAGTCTCTGGAAGGTAATTCAATCGCAATTGTCTTGATGATCGAACTTGTGTTGACATCTGTGGCATTCGTTAATACAATTTGTGAAATAATGAATATGACAGCATATAGATATACAGTATATACTGTTAACATTCTTGTATGTTATTGATAAAGTAATTGTTTGTTACAGAGAAAAGTTCACATATGAAGTGAAGTGGTATATTCCTCTTTATGACGTGATTCTGCCACAAGAAGATGGTTTTGTGCGTGAAGTAAACCCAGTGAATCTTTTAACGCTCAAGTCTCAAGTGGCTTCTATCCGAGATTTAATTTCCAAGGAAGAAGTGGCCAGCAAAGAAGTATGAAATGACTAATAACACACGGTTTTTATTAATTGATCGTGAATATTTTTGTTGAGCATAGAAGTCATGGGGGAGTGGAAGGAATTTAGATAAGCTGAGGAAGCGTTTGGCAGAGTTGCAAGCGCAGATTATGCTGGCTTCCCCCAATCTGGTTTTTCGTCTAGGTCATAAAAGCAACCAGAGGAACTGCTACTTCTTTTTCCTGTCCTCCAAATTCGAGCGCTGCCAGTGGATTGAAGCTATCACCGCCGTTCAGGCTTCTGGTAACAGTGTCTTCTAAAATATCCTAAAAATATTCTAAAAATGACTTAAGATATTAGATACTGTTTTTACTTTCTATGAAATAAATTATCGAAAGTAATTTTGGTAGCAAGAATTTTGAGTATCTTGCCAAGTTTTATCACATTTACTTGTAGTAACTAAACTGAAGTATTAATATAAAACTAATTTAATTGATGATTTTTATTGGTTTTTAGCACCACATACACCAACCAGTCTGACTTTGTATGAACTGCAAGCTTGGATTACAGCTTGTCACCGCTTCTTGCAAACCAACATGGGATCATTTCTTTTAAAATCAGGTACAGTATATTGTCATTTGCATTATCGATATTTTGGTTATTAAATTAAATTGAATGCTTAAGGTAAAGAAGATGAATTATTAGTTGGCGACCTACACGTTATTGTAAACTCAATGCAAGGCTTACGCAAACCAACTGGTAATATATTTTTTAATTATGATTCATTTAAATCAAAGTATTTATACTATATAGCTAGAGCGGTAATTGTTTACTATTTTTGTGCAGATATATATTTGTGTTTGGAAGTTGATTCCTATGGACATTACTTTAGAAAAGCGATGACAGACGTGTGTAGATCTACGATTGAGCCTGAGTGGAAACAAGAGTTTGTGATAGATTTGGAGGGTTCGCAGATGTTGAGGATTCTTTGCTATGAAGAGGTGGCTGGTCATGAACCCCTGATAAGAGGCAAGGCCGCTATTGAACTAAACAAATCCTGGTTAACTAATCAGCTGCAGGAGAAGAAGATCTCAATACAAGATGTAAGATTTTTTTTGATTAATAATAACGCATAAAGCTAAAAGCAGTTTTTTAAACAGTGTACATTAAGTATGACGCTTAAGTTTATTCAACGAGAGCGGACGCTCAGCCGAGTCCCGTCTTCCAAGTCCTGTGCGGTTTTTGGATTGAAGATTAGTCAAGTTGTAAAGTTAGTTACAATTAGTTTAATAAATAAATTGTGTAGTTTGTTTATTAACTCAATTTTTGAAGGAGAGAAAAGAGGGATATACCTTTCTTAATCAGCTGTTGTTCGAGAGAAGTGGAAAAAAGAGGTGAATTTGTCTGAAATGACTTGTAATTTATGTATAAATTAGAAATATTGGCCTTATATTTATAATCATTTCCAGGTTTAAATGAAAGCTTATAATTGAATTGTTTTACCCTCTAGTGGTTAATTTTTAACTAATAATTTTTATTTAATTAGGAATGCATGAATTGGGTGTGTACAGAGTTTCTGGTCCAGCATCGGAGTTGCAGAGACTTAAAAGAGCTTTTGAGACAAGTAATCGTTTTACGTTTAGTGCTGTTGGATCTATTGTCGTTTAATGTTATTGATTATGTTGTAGATCCGTATGATGCAGAGCAAATGGTAAAAGAGGTCGACGTTCATTCTGTCACTGGCGTATTAAAACTTTATCTAAGAGAACTTCCAGAAGGGCTGTTTACTGATGAATTATATCCGAAATTTATTGAAGCTTTCAGTAATTTTTGCAACTTGTCGCATTATGAAAATATAATAATGTTATGTGTTTAGGTTTGTCAGACGTAGAAGCAAAGTCAAAGTCATTGCTCACACTTTACAATTCACTTCCAGCGCCTAACAACATAATTGTAAATTATCTCATGGACCATATGATAAGGTAAATTAATGCAGAAAGTTTCATTACTTATCTCGTTTGACTTTATGAAACTAAAGAATGTTTTGTTTGTATAATTAGGATAATTCGTGAAGAGGCTCATAATAAGATGTCTATCCAGAACGTGGCCACCGTGTTTGGGCCAACATTGCTGCGACCCAGTGTTAAAAGTGAGAGTGGCAATTTGAGTGATAAATTAGCAGCTGGTACTATCGATGTTATGGCTCAAGCTGGAATTTTATATTTTTACCTGAAAAAACGAGCGAATGGAGAAGACCTTGTGATAAATTCCTCAACATCTTCCTCTGCAGATACAGTTAGCACGTAAAACTTTTAATTTACTACATTCCAACTAATTAAGCTAACTACTGTATAACATGTTAGACATTACCCGCCAATTAACTATGCAGAACTTTAAAAAAAATTTACGAGAACTTAAAAATATGGAGTTGAAAGAACTTCAGATCTGATTTTTTTTAATTTGTTTTTGTAGAATATTATATTTAAAAGTTTAAATTACGTGAATATGGTGAATGCAAGTATAATTCGCGTTGCAATTTATAATTTTTCAAATTTTAATAATGACCTAGAGGAACACAGGATAATAAGTCTCATAAAAGTTTAAATTCCAGTAATTATTCTTAGTAATGTTTGCATTTGTCATTACTATATATAGTAATTATTGGAAAATTATAATTTCTTATTGTAATTAAATGCCAAAAAAAAATTCATTTTGACTTAAGCCTTTGACTATAAGGCAGCCGACGTTTTGTAAATTTATAAAAAAGTAATAGCAATATTAAACCCATCAAGGTCAAATCTTTACTACCAAATCAGACGCTAAAGCTTACCTCAATTAAGTTCCCAATGGCTAGATTTAATCTAATGACAACCGATTTGGCTTTTTGCTGTCTACGTTTGACTCTTGAAGTATCCTAAAAACCTACAAATATTTTATTAAGTATTACAATTGTGCCTAGTATACTGAATATTAGAAAAGGTTAGACAACCACTAATTGCTTTTTTTAAAAGTACACTTGTAATTTTTTTTTTTTAAATCTAAATATATATACTGTATATCTATAGCAACCCCCTACGCCGCGACCTGTAATTTTGTAGAAATAATATAGTTTAACTGAATCGTAATGACTGATTTCTGGTGATTTATTAAGCCTTCACTTTTATGTCCTTCCAATGTGACTTAAATGGCGTTGTAGGTATAGAGCAGCTTTGGACCAACTGACAAGACTTTACCACTAGTAAAGTCTAGCAAATTGCCTTTTTTTTCTACTTAAATAATTTTTTAAATTTTTTTTCAACGTATAAACAGATGTGTATTTATTTACAAAGTGAATTAATAAATGTTTTACAACTTTAATGTACTAGTTAAGTATAAATGGTTAATCATTCATTTTAATTATTTGCCAAGTATTTTTTTCATTATCTTATTTTGCCTTTCAATTCCCATATCAGCCTTTTCAGCTCCTTTCATTACTTTGTCGATTAAATCATTTTGATCGTCAATTTCATCGCCTAAGCCCAAAGCTAAACCCTTCAATCGACCAAGGCCCATTGTCAGGTCGTCTGAAAAATCAATCGATTTAGTACAATTATCTAAATCATTACAAAAGATTGAAAAAATGTTGCAACTACATTACATAACAAGTAATGTAAATTCAGTTTTGGAAATGTTTCAATGGAATTTTCCTTGGAGGTTAATTGTTTACCTAAATTCTGGTCCAGCTGCATTTGTACTTGATTGCCAACGGATTTTCCGTTTGAAGCAGAGCTGAGAAATCGTTCATCTTCGTCATCATCATCATCTAAACCCCTAAGTTTCAGGGCTACAAAAACAACAACGTCGTATAATAATTTGCTTAAGGTTAAAGCTTCATAATTTATTACCTGGATGTACGGCTGGTTTAAAGTTTGGCTGTGATTTGACATTATCCATAGCGGCACCTAGAGTCGCTGACGGCGTTGCTGACGATTTAGAGTCGGTCGATGATTTTGAAGCAGTCGCCGGAGGTTCAACAGGCGTGGACTTGCTAAACATGCTTTTAAATCCAGCAAATACGCTCTACGATATTAATATGGTTAAAGTGTATTGGTTAACTTACTCAGACTGTTCAGATAATTACCTGAATGGATGTCAGGTGTTTTTGACTGACTCGCAACGAAGAATTAATGTCAGTTACTCGTTTTTCGCAGTTTTCCAATTGCTCACGTTGTCTCAATAGGTTCTGAAAACATTTTAATGACGCATTAAATCATAATTAACCGTGTCAAATATTAGGAATAATAGCTACTATACAATTGATCATCGATAGTTTTGTTCTAAATACTTTCAATGACATTTTGGCTAGTATCGAAAAACGTATCGATTTATTGTTACAGCTATTAATATTATGTTGTTGTTTACCTCAGCTGTTGAGATTCCAACTTGTTCGGACTCATGAACCAAGCCCAAACTTCTTTTTGACGATTCCAACGTCCGTTTTTGAATTTGCTCTAATTCGTCCATTAGTTGCTGTTGTTTAGTTGCGCCCTCCGATTGCTGTTTAGTAGATGAATTGCCTAAAAAATAGCCACTATGTCCCTGTTTCGGATGAGTTAGAAACGTAAAGTCATCAACGTCATCCTCTTCGTCGAATATTCCTTGGCTGTCAATCGCTTTGTATTTATTCATTTTATTTGAGTTAGATTGCGAAAGGTGGACTAACAAACAGATAAATAACACCGAATACTCCCACTAAAACCGATAATTACCACTCACAAGTCTTGTGACACTGATGAACTTGGCTGAAGAATCAAGATTTGGCTTGATTAAAATACAGTATTATGACGAAGAATTGATGGTACTCGCTTAACTGTTATGTATGGTACACCACCGATGACATACTATTCAAGAATAATACATTAACAGCTTGGCAACATGAAGGAAAATATAAAACAGTTGCAATATGTTTATCATTAACTTTGCATAGTTTGGTTTGTTTATTAAAAACAATAATCTAGTCGTTTAAAAATATTATTTTAATTCTTTTTTTTGACAGTAACTTGTAGTCGATTTTTAAAACATCTTTTTTTCTTTTGAACTTTTTTAATTTAAAATTGTTGCACGGTATCGTTTAATATTTTTCGACATTTTAAATCAATTATTGTGTATTTTTTTAAAAATCATAATAATTAATATTTATACACTATTTGAGATTTTTAAAGAAAGAATTGTGTTCACTTTTCGTTTGGGCCATTAAAAATTTCAATATTTTAAGACTTTTTGCATGGGAATTTTCCCTCCATTTACGTTCTATTCTAATACCAGTGATTTGGTATAGATGTCAGCACCGACGTCTTTCTGAATAATTTTGAGATCTTTTGAGAGAAAACAGGGCGGTGCCATTAAGGTTAAGCAAAAACGAAAGGATGATGTTCTAGTGTTGCAAAGCTTGTCAATGTGAAATCGGATGGATAAAATAATAAGAGAAAAATGTTGGTGAAAGAAAGGGAACAAACTGTAATATTATTACGACGGAATCTCGCTTAAAATGCTAAGAAGTGTACGTGTGTTTATGTGTGTGAAAGCTAAGCTAAACTAGTGAAATAGACGAAAAAAAGCACCATGATGAGGAGGACCAATTTCGCTGATATGGAAAGACTGGAAGGTAAGAAAAAATACAGTTTCATAATACGATGAAAAACCATGTTGAGCTTCGGCCGTAGTTGCGGCTATTTTGTAACGTTGCTTCCTCATTGTTATGACTTGAGCAGCACATGTCAGCGTACTGTTTTGTGTGAGCAACATTTTAATAAAATTGGTCATTTGTCAAGGTCAAAAAAACGTATTTTCGATTGTGGCGATTGGTAATTGTGGCGATGGTAACCGTATTGAGAGAACCTGTACAAGATCGATGCTGTGACTGAGTAGTAAATTGACGTAGTTGAGGATATTAATGGTTAGGGATGTTAAAATGCGGCACACTGTATTGCCGGCACTGAACAACCACCATACTCGTACAATCCTTTCCTCAGTAACGTATATGTTTGTCATTTTTATCACCCTTGGTGGCGATTATCAACCAATATTCGTTAATAACAAAGTTGTAAACTGCTAATCTACTTGTGTGCAGCTACAGTTGTCGGCAAAACCTGAATTGCATGTTATAAAAGATGACGGGAAATAATAAGGAACTTTAAAATAGGGAAAACAGTACCCTGTAATTTTGATACAGTGAGTGACATATGGCAGGAAATTTACTGAGTTAAATGACACTTTTAATCGTTAAAAGCTAACACAATTAATAATCGTATACATTATACAGTATATTAGCAACAATGTTTTTAGAAAATAGCTTACAAAATGTCGTAAAAATTTATGGGATTTGATTGTTATTTTATAGTCGTTGCTTGGTAGTTTCTGTACTAAATAACAAACAGTGGTTGAGGATAAAATGATACCGCTTTAAAAAAATCTAATGTTTTGATAATCATATTAAATTTATTCTTACGGTATATAAATTTATAATTCTCATTAGCGATTTCTGCATCAAGCTGGCTGAGACCAAAAATCTAAATTGTTTCTTAGTTTAATATTGTACTTGTTTTATTTACTGTAGTTGATTTGATGAAATCATTTAGATTACCTGGGTTATCTTGTTGAAAATGTAAATCTTTATTCAAGCAAGACAAATTATATTTTAGATAGTGAGATGGTGTTTACTTTAAAACGCAAAGTGGCATATTGTATTGATTTAACCGCTAAAATTCTCATTGTCAGTATCACAAATTTTCTTTCATGTTTGTTTTTATGGTTGATAGCCTTGGATGCTTTTGTTACTGGAGTTATTTTTTTTTAAATTGCTATCTTTGCAGTCACGTCAATTGACATATGAAGCTATGAATAATAATTCATCATTGGTTTTATTAATGTACCAATCGTTTTATAACTTAATATGATAGTTGAAAATATAGTACAGCACATAGCTTAGTCATTTGTAATTTCATAATATTATATCACACGCAGTTGTTATAAATTGAACTTGACTCTGCAGTGTAATAACAGTAATAAAGTAAATGTCTCAAATTCTGACATAATAACTTAGTTATGTAATACTTTATATTTCCAGTGTTTGTAAGTGAAACACTAGGATATCATCCGTACCTCTTTTGAAATTTGTCACTAGAATACGGTGTTAAGTTTAATTAGTATGAGTAACTGACATTAATCCTATATATTCGCTATGGTTGTGGCATTAAAAACTAAACTATGTTTTGCTCTATTGAAATGCCTCAACGTAAAAAAAAATGTTTTGGCATTAATATTGATGGCAAAACATTTTTTGGAAGATTAATTTTTGAAATTGTCTATTCGTCAATTTTCAAACCGTTTATTTTGAGAGCAAATGTTTTTTTAGTTGAATAAAAATTGAATAAATGTTTTTTTTAAGTGTTAAAATATTTTTAAAAATTGTTTAAATATCTAGAAAATAGAAAAAGAGACTAGAAGTAAAAATAAATATTTTATCAATTAAATTTTCTAAGCTTATGATGTTTTTGTGATTTTAATCGACAATGATCAACAAACTTTCGTGACCAATGCGGACGTCTATTGCAATTTTTTTATCGTAAACAAATGTTTGTCTAGAGGTCGGTTATCTAGTGTACATAATGGCCGTCATGTTTGATATTTCATCGTTCTGGCATACTGTGCTGTTTTATCCAATACACGTAAAGAACAGTACGCATTTTTGTCTTTGCCTCAACTGCAGTCCTGTACTCTTGATATGTATTTTTTATTAATATGAACACCGACACGAAGACTAGAATAATTCTTATCGGCTATTGAATATGATCGGCGACCATTAAGAAATTGGCTGATGGCTTAGTGTAATATGAATATTAAGATTATAGGATAAACGAGCTGCGGGTGTATTGATTATTAATATACAATAAATAAAACACACAACTTGAAAATTGACGAGACAATTTGGCATGTATTTATATCAAGGACAATGATGTAGTAATTCGGTCTTACTATACTATTGCATTGAATTTGCAACAATACTTTTGATTGTAAGAGAAAAATCAATTTTTTTAGTAGGGCGAAAAAATACAGATAACGTCTGCTTTCCACTTGTTCTAACTAAGCTTAACACAGGGACATAACTGTTTTTATTACCGTACCAACTTTGCCATGTCATAGTCATATACCCATTATGCTTAGCAAATAAAATGTTAACTTAGAAAAGAAGTAGAAGACCAAATTGTCTTCAATTTATTTTTATATTACGCCGTGAACAGCTGGAAATGGTACAATCGTCTGTAATATAAGTACAGTATATCAACTAACTTGTAAAATGTACCTGCCTTAAAACATTTGATAGACTGCACCTATGTTTTGTTAGTCCTTTACTACGTCGGTTTTTTTTTTAGATTTTTATAACGAAAAATAATAACAAATATATTTTAATCTTAGAAAATACGGTATCTTCATTTTACCATTATAATTGTTATTTTTAGTCATTTTGGTCGAATGTATTGTCACTTTGATGAAACCATATTTAATGCATGCGGTATGCATTTGACAGTAAGTTTGCAGTATAGTATACTTTATGTACTATGAGCCAACAAAAAGCGTCTTGATTCATACTCGTAATTAAAATTTCTCCTTAGAGTACTGTTAAAGCTCGTAATTTGCCCAGTTAATTGCCTAGGATGTAAAGATCATGCACAGACGTGTAATTAAAAATAAATAACGTTGAAATTCGCCATTTGTATCACAATAGTTTACCAAAAAAAATTAAAACAAAGAGAGAGTAAGTTATATGGATAGGTGTATAATATCGTTGACACTTTAGTAGTTGTCTTATTATGTAATGTATTAACGAAACTTTAGTTTTTGTAGTAAAACCAATTCAACTTGAATCCCTGTAACAATGCTCATAATGTCAAGTAAGCAAGTTATTACAAGTTCAAGTCATTTAAAATGCGAGCGTTTAAAAATTACACTATTGTAGAAAACTGTAACTTAGAATGTTCAGTAGGTGCTTTTTATTCTGTAGTCTGTGTTTTTAAAATCTATACCGTATTCTGTTTATTTAGGCCGCGAGGTCCTGAACTAAGACTTCATAGCCTTCTCTTCTATGTTGTGGATTAATACAATTGAATAAATGATACTGTACAACTTTAATGAAACATTTCACATTTTAGCCCTCGATTATGTTCCTTGAATAATTACTACACTTGCACGATATATGATTAGTGTTTTTGTTAGCACGCAACGTTAGATTAGTCACCTAAAAATCTATTCACTTGATGTTGAATACAAAAATACTGTATTTTACATTTCAATAATATTTGGTACTTAGCCGTGCTGTACTTTGTTTATTGGACCACTTGAACTGCTGCTTAGTGATACTGTATATTGTGTTGTTTACAATTCAAAATTATAATCAATACCGATCGAGGCTATCACAATTAAACCAAATTTTAAATTAAGTGTTGTATTTTACAATATACAATTCAGTTTTTTGAAACTATAATCAAATTAGCCGAATATTTATGTTGTATTGTCTTAAAAATTTTTGAAATGTTTTCAGTAAGAGCAACTTTCATTTAAGAAAAATCAACATGTTTCTTTAGATATACAATATTTGTACAGTCAAACTTATAAGTATCAAATGTACAAGTAGATAATTTAGGTACAGTAAGTCCAAAAGGAAATTTAAGTTGAGGATCTGTGGATAAAATATTAAATATGCAGTACCGGTATGTTATTTAATAGTAAGGATGACAAATTAGCATTTGGAGTTTTAATTGGTTCATATTTAGTTTTACATTTATTTTATTTTAAGATTTGTTAAATCTAACTGGATTTTTATATAAGTGGATTTTCGAGTGCATTAATATTAAAGTTTTATGACTTAAGTTGCGTTAACAAAATGATTATTGCTCATGCACATTGTGATAAATATTTTATTTTTTTTTTCTTGTTGTCGTCAGTTATTTTTAATGCCGTATAATGGAAAGCACCGGAAAATTTGAAAACATTTTTTATGTTATGGTTCAATTCAAAAATATTGTTTTTTCTGTTTAGAGTGATAAAAAATTGTCTATAGATGATTGAAATGGTTCATTAATAGTTAACAATTTTTACATTGTGCATTTAAATTTCAGCATTTTAACTAATCTTTGGCTAATTTCTTGATGCTATCTATTCCTAAAGTTTTTTTAGTCAAGAGAAACTATGCAAATTAAGCTTGCAAAATTCGATTACTCATCTGCCGTATTTTAAATTTTACTCACTATGTGTAGTGTTTACTGTGTCCTGTTCTCTGCTTATACGATTACAGTGCAGTATTTGATTATAACTAATTTTGGTTGGATCACGAGCAGTTTCGTGATAAAGAAATGTAAATTATAACTTTTCACGTTTTAATCAATTTATACTTTAAGTTATCTGTTTTTACGAACTTTTGTTGTTCAACCGGGCTATCAATTGTTTTAATTATTCTGAATGTAATCGGTTGTTTTGTTTATACGGTTTAAACGTAGGTTTTGTGCTAGGATAGACTACACTTGTTTGGTTTGTTCACATTGAAATCATCTATATTAATTAGTTAACGGTGTCGCTGCTATTGTACGTAGAAACCACTTGAGGCATAAAATGAAATGAAACATTACTTATTAACTGCACACTTACTACAAATAATGACCGAAAGCTTTTTAGAAAATCAATGGAGAAAGTAATTGATTCTGAGTCGATGACATTAAATAAATTTTTTTAATGCCATAGTATTTACTATAGTGCTGATTGTTATCATTTGTTAGTAATTTAGTAGCATTATCCTCACTTGTTGTTACTTACATTAAAGCGAAATTATTATTAATCGATTATTAAACGCTAAATATGATTTGTCTTTAAATAGGTCATTTGTTTTATTGAAACAGATGTTTGACTTTTATTTCTGAACAATTATCTGTTTTTGGTTTTTGGTCAAGACATAACCAATAAATTAGTTGAGATTCTGCCATAATCCAGCTTGCGATTATGAAGTTTATTATATCGGTACAATACAGTAACATCATTATTTTTTTTCCTATTGACGTTCGGTTTTTTGGCTTTGATTTCTTGGCAGTTTTCAAATGTTGCTATGGATAGCTTCAATCCTAGTTGTATAAATAACTTAAGTGCTTAAGTACTAGTAAGCGTGTGACAGTTTCATTAATGTCACCTATATTATTTTTATTGTACTTTTTTTTTTGAATTGATGATAATGTCAGCCGCTCAAATGAAGCTTCATTATTTACAAGGGCAAGTCAAAAGCGTATTTTTTGTATTACTGTATAGTGCACTGTCGGTCTTTTTTTTAAATGTCATGATTAGGGTTTGTAGACTTATTATGATGAGTTGAATCATCTCATATTTGCAAGTCACGTTAGGCTAAACAGTAGCCATACGTTTAATATTTTATTTTATCATTAATTATAATTTTATTATTAACTTACTGTACAATTGTACTGTATGAACACATTACAAACCATTTTTTACTCATACCCTCAATTTTGAAATTTGCATTTAGCAAGTGCGTTTTGAAATGAAAATCGATATAGTCGCAACATGATAATATGCGAACTACTTTTCATCATATGACTTGATATCGTTTACTAGCGTTTATACATTAAATGAGAACCTATTTTTATTCAAGTTAGGTACGGAAGTACTGACTATAATGTTTGCAACATTGCAATACTGAAGACATTCAAATTGCTAAAATAATGATGACTTAAATTCTTTAAAGCTGAAAATTTAAATTCTGTACATTGTGTTAATATAGATTTGAATACACTTTGCATTGAATATAAATATGGTAGTTTAATCGTATATTTATTATATTGAATATTGTGTTTCTAATTGAATATTTATGTTCTGTATTTAAAAATGATGTCTTGTATATCTTACAAAATGTACGGTATGTAATTTTATACGTTATATTTTCGGTTTGTAATATCATACAGTAAAAACTTTCATGGCTTTAGTAAGTTGAATTTTGATGAAATTTTTTATTGATTTAACTTCATCAATATACCGTGAGACTCTAGTAATAAAATACCGTAGGGCATTATTTTGTGTATTCAATGTCAAAGCCAATTAAGATCATTGATCGGTCTATATGTTTATCGTGACTACTTAATATATTATTCATTCAATTAGTTACTCTAGTTATCACTTATCAAGCGTTATTTAGCTGATTAAAAAGAAGCAAATTGAGTTAATAATAAAAACAAAAAAAATTAAACTGGGGTTAGGCGCTAAAACATTATAGAATGACGTTTGAATATCGTGTTGTACGGTTGATTTGTCGTAGCTAAGCAGCTACTGTAACCTAATAGTTCAAAGCATCTTTTCTTTAAAAAATTAAATTTAAATGTCAGCATCTTTATTTTGAATCAATGCGTGAGAACAGTAAGGTATTGTATACTCGGGTACTGTAATTGTTTATTAACGTTACCAAGAGGATCTCTAATTTTTTATCAATCTATATTTTTTATTGAAGTTTTATGTGCTTCGTTTAATTGAAAGCTTCACTGAAGTCTACGAATTACTATCGATCTCACTTTATTATTGGTCAATTATTTTTATTGCAATTTGATGGTATGTGCTTATATTTTCATGGCCACATACTGTTGAATTTACTCGTAGGCAACATCGAAATGCCATTATGCTATTAATTTGTACGTAGACATAATGGAATTCTCAATCTCTGGCTCCTGGGCTTTTTGAAAGAGAAATAATTTACTGAGATTACATTCACTTATGCACTATGTTTACTTTGAATTGTATAATTTAAGAATGTTAAAGTCGACGTTTTAGTGCTAATATTGCATATTTAAATACTATTTTTTTTATTTTCATCATGAATGATCTTTTTTCCAATATCGAAAGTAATCGAAGTTAAAACGGGACAATGTCGATTAAATTTTCAATTTCCTGTATTTTTGACGTCATAAAATCATCGTTTATGGTTTTATTTTTTTTTTTTTAAATGCTGTAAACTAATCGATTAAATTGATTTGCAATCCTAATTATTATGTTGGAAAGACTTGCCGTTTTATGTTGCATGGATACCTGAATTGTTTGTATAGACGGGAATCACCACCACATTTTCTAATATTGAGTTGAGTTTTTGTTGATGTTTCAACGGCACAGCAATGCAACTGCTGACTTGATAAGCATCGCTTGGAGTCGTTCTCAAGGCATTTAAATGACACTCGTTTAATTATCAAGTTGTGGCTCGGTAATAAAAATTCATTCTACGATTAAAAATTTTAAGTTATAATTTATTTGCACATTAAATGTAGCATAATAATATACTGCCATATCACCGAATTACATACCTTTGCACTGTTATTTAGTTATCCGTAATATTCGTTGTATGTTATTATTAAATCTATTCATTGGCTATATAGCAACGTATGTATTATCGATGTGCTTGAATGCTAATATTACGTAGCACTAGATAACATATTAGTAAGTGAATCGATTTATAAAGTTTACCTTTAATGAAGAAAATGTTTGTTTATTAACTTATTACTGTTGGTTACGGTAGACGTTTTTATAACAACCTTGGTTAAGAGTTAAACTAGTGTACAGTTGGTTTAAGGCCATACAGTACATACTGTACATCAATCGAGATGCCAGTCGCTCAATTGACTATTTAAACATTGGTACAACCAATGCTAAACACGACGTACAGTATTTTCGGTTTCACTTTTTGTTCCTATTTAAAAAAACCGTTTTTGGAAGTCTTATATAACATCTGGAACTACCGCACGGTAAAAATTTAGGTTAGTGGTTCTCAACCTGAACACATGCACAAGCTTTTGGAATTTGACACCGTAGGATGACAAAATTGTCATAGTTTATGATGTTTGATTCAGTGTTGATTAGACTGTTTAAGCATTTATGCATGTTATTCTTTTCTTGCACTTGTATTAAGATTTTGTTCAATATGTCGATTTCCAAAAATTAATCCAGATGTCAAAATATACAGTAGACGGAGTGAAGTTTACGATGAGTAAAAAATATCTTGTTAGTAATTAAATTGTGGTTGTTTTTAAAGTATTGTCCTGGTTTTTTGGTGCTGGAGTTTCCAATTATGATGATGAAAAATATTTGCTATTTTGTCAAATTTTATTCTATTTTGTGCTGTTTATTTTTGGAGAATGCTCTATTTTCGCTTGACATCATCTGTGCAGCCTGGTGGTAGTGGTTGTTAAACATTTTCAGACAGTATCTTAGCAAATCATTTATTATTTAATAGTTTTTCTCACCTTTCTATCCATAAAGAGAATATGTTATTTGTAAAAGGTTGAGTACCAGTTGTACTGATGTTTTATTTTTGTCGACGCACTTCTGGAATACCCGCACTAGTCTTTTTAACTTTGGTTAGAATAGCTGTTGATGTGATTAGTGTTCACTGTATATACTGTGCTTTTACTGTTAACACTTTCAAGTTACCGTTTGATTTAAGTTTAAATCACGGCACGATCTGCAAATTATTTGTGTAAACTTTTCATTTTCTATCATTTGGCGAAGACATTTTTCTTGTATAAATGAAGTTTAACCGGCTGAAGACAATATCACTTCTATTTTATCGGACTACTTGTATTTGTATGGTTATACGTTGGATCTATAGTTGTCGCATAAAGACGATATGCCCTTCATTCCTAAACCAAAACCATCACTTGTCAGAATTCATCCGGATAAAAGTAAGTGCTGAAGCAACACTTGTCGTTGTATACTGTGAAAAATGTGCGTTGTATTTAGTTCTCTTATTTAAAAATGCTTTTTTTTGTTTTGTTTTTTGATTATTTGAGTAGTACTATACAGTACTGAAAAGAAAGTTAGTTTTTTTATTTTATTTAGATGCTTTAAATCAGTACAACGCTGCCAAGTCAACGTAATGACTTGGATCTCTATTTCAGTGTAATTAATTGCCTTTAAAAAGTTGATGATGAAATTTGTTTTAGATGATTATGCAAATGTTATAAAGATTTATGGATACTGCAGCTTAAATTAGCAGTTGTTTTGATAGAGAGGCTTTCGTTGTTGTTAATTGCAATTTAAATTAGTCAAATCTAAAAATAGTTTATTAATAATACAACACCGGGTAGTTATTTTCTATTATTATATTAAGCTGGGACTCTGATGCTGTGTCGTTAAAGTATTTAGCGGATTATTTTTAGTTGTGAAAAATGAAAACGAAGTTATTGAAACCCTATATTTTTGTTTTTGTTGTGTTTAAGAATTAAAACATTTTTATAGATAACATTTCAGTTAATTTTTGGATTAAATGTGTATTTTAAAGTTAATCATATTGAAGTTAAAAATAAATCCAAGATTACATTATTATTTTTCCAAGTATAAGAAAAACGATGGTTAATTATTAGTTGAAAATTTAATTGGTTATATTCCACTTCCTTAAAGTTTAAATTTCATTGATAAATTGCTTTGCAAAGCTGATGATGATGTGATCGATAGTGCAGATTTGTAATTTACGGCACATTGAGACAATTTTACCGTGTATACAGTAGCATTATCTATCTCTAACACACGTTTTTAATGTGAATTTTTATTGTTGTTTTATTGTGGTGTATATGTAGGTATGTATGGCGTTGATTTTTATTTTCCTTAGATTGTTGTTTTTGTCATATCGCTTGGCCTTCAAGGTTACTATCACAATTCTAGAGTCATTGAATTTTATTGATTGGCTGTTTTATGTTCTTCAATGTATTAATCTTAGATCAGGATATTGACTATTTAATGTATAAAGTTATAAGAATTCATTTTTCTTTATACAGTATTTGAATCTTGGTGACAGGCGATACAAAATAGCAGCGTTTTGTATTGGGGAAATAATAAGAAACGGATAAATTGCACGGTTGCTAATATGGATTTACCACTTTGTAGATCGCACTATTCGTAACGTTATTTAGTCTTATTGCGATTTCCACGTCAGATTATTTATTGAGTTTAATACGATTGGAGTAAGTCACTCTATGAGTTTGTTTTTTTTGTCTTAAATACGAGATACCGGATGGGGAAGATATTGTGTCTCAAAATTTGAAGTTATCCGATTTCAACATATTGCTTTGCAATACTATTTGAAGTGCACATTGATGATACAGTCGTTACTTTCGATAGAACACATGTTCATCTGCATGTTCTACTAATCGATTTATTTGTTCATATTGTAAAAGACCAGTACTAGTATTGATAGAACCTCAGATTTGTTGAGGTGGCTAGTTGATAGTAAACAAATCAAAACTTAAATGGCATAATCAGCATAATCTTAGTTATTGCATAATCATTGTCTCATCAACATTTTGCATTTACGATAGTCAAATGATGACCACAACCATTCATTAATATTGAAATATGCACAATGCTTAAATTAAAATGTTTAAATTGAAACACTAAGCGTATTGGAACTAAATAAATTAAGAAACCAAAATTAATCAACCATTAACTCAACTGTTAACATTTTATTTTGAATGATAAGCAACCCTTAGATGGTTGTTTAAGATCGGTTAATTTAATATCTGCAAGCTAGACTTTTAGCTTGACCCAATTAATTTACAGATTAAAGATGTTTCTATATATGAATTTAGTCATTTATAAAATTTGTAAAAAATACTTACGAACTATAGTGTACAATAATTTTAGTATATCATAGTGGTGAACTTGTGTATCTTAAATATTAAATGTTTGTTGCAATAGAATTCTGGAATTTTGTTTTTGTTAACCCATTTTATAATGAGTTGTTTCCATCTACGAGTTCTCAAAATGGATGTTGTGAAGTACAGTAGTGTAGAATCAATGACGATGTTTGACCTGACCTTTAAAAAACTTCTGACACTAAAGTTTTGTTAAATTGCCTAGAATGTTTATGCAAAGAAATTACTTAAACGCAAAAATTCATATTAAACTTAAAACAGTTTTAAGTGCATGTTTAGTTTTTTTTATTCCGTAAGTATAGGTTTAATGGTAACCATGTAGGGACCGTGGTTACTGTAGTAAAAGTTAATGGTGTATTTGGTAACGTAGAGTTTGCCATTGTAGGCTGTGATGTAACATAACCATTAACTAATACATTGTTGTCACTATGATGAAATGAATTCGGTTGCGCAGCTGCTGATTTTTACTACAAGCTATTATAAGAATCAATTTTTTTTTTAACTTTAAACATTGTGATTTTTTTATCCTCATCATTCTGGCTATACGGCAAAACAAACAGGATGAATGAATCAGAGTCGCTTGAACGTACTGATTGTTTTGAAGGGAAGAATTGTTATCTAGTTTTAGCTTTTATAAACAACATTGTTTAGGCGTTTTTTATTTGGTTTATGAGCAAATCATCAATCGGTTTTATTTTGATCTTGTCATTTTAAATACAGAATTACAGTATGTATTCTTTAACTTCAGCTTGGTATTTTCAAACCGGTATATTTCTTAGAATTGTAGTTTTCAACTATGGTTTAGTTTCTTCCGACTCCTTTTCTGGATATCCTGTTCGGTTACTAATAATAAACCCTTTGGGATTCTTTCCATTACCCATATGTTTTGAATATTTTAGCAATCATACTGTACACTTATTTAATTTTAACTGCTAATGAACATTTTTTACTGACATCTTTGTTAACAGTAAATAAGCATAATATAGTATTACTGTAGTAGTGTGCATGTCATTGTACAGTGCAAGAAACCTTTGGGTTGTTAAACGTGTTATTTACTATTGTCATTTAAGACTGCTGGGGATATGAACGTCATCGTCGTTTTTTGAATTGCTATTATTGACTACATTTTTCCTGTTTATAATAAAATACATTCAATGTTTTTATAATATCTTTTTTCTTGATGTTACATTATAAAAATGAGTTTTAATGCAGGCATATAGTTGTTATTTTGTAATTGCAATTCTGCAATGCTATTTGCATTTTAAAATGTTTGCTTTATTCACTGGTCACCAGCAGCTATATCGTGAATATCGATTTTTACGTTTGATTAACGTTTGAATAGTAACATGATGTGACTATCTGTATAAAATCTATTCATATATGATTCTACATTTAAATGATTAAATTAGCATATATTAACAGCGCCATTTTATTGGAATTTTATTCGGATTTTATCGTGAATTCTTAAGTTAAAGCTGGTGCGGTTTGCTTAAGCTATACACTAAAGTCATAATTTTTAATGCACTATAATTTATGTTTATATCATGATTAAATCTGTCAAAGGCTAGACTTAAGAAAAGCAGTTCAAATGAAATGTCGGAAATTCAGGATTACTCTACAGATTCCTTGACAGTTTTGAAAAATAATCGCTAAACGTTAGAGCTATCGATTTCTTTAATGGTTTCAAACTAAACTTGGACATTTAGAAGCTAAAACCGACGAATAAAAAATAAAAGCTTAATGGCTATCTCTTATTGATAATGTCACTTGTAAAAGTGTATTTTTTTGTCGCAATTTAGATCTTTGAAACAGGAAAATAAAGCATCCATATGTTGAAATATATAAAAGGGGATTAACAGTTTCACTAAGTTGACCAATTTTTTTTTTTTATTGTTATTCAGGTTTTTTATTTGGTTTAAACTATAATTGGCTTTTGTGTAATCTTCTTCAATGG
Source organism: Helicorthomorpha holstii (assembly GCA_013389785.1). Classification (NCBI taxonomy): domain Eukaryota; kingdom Metazoa; phylum Arthropoda; class Diplopoda; order Polydesmida; family Paradoxosomatidae; genus Helicorthomorpha; species Helicorthomorpha holstii. Next base: position 1,859,367 of record JAAFCF010002710.1, on the reverse strand, counting down.
AAAGTAAACTTTGGTCATGTCTTTTTGAACTTTTTATTTTGTTTAAATTTTGATTTGTTTATAAACCTGAATAGAATATTTTTTGAATGGGTGAGGTGCATAAATAATTTTAAAGGTATTAATAATAGTTATTTTGTTAGATGAGGAAGACGATGATCAGACATCCGGTGTGACTGAAGTGCCAGATGTTATTCAGCACCGTGTAATTTACATCAATAGAGAGCAGCCTCACAAGTTTTGCACTAACAAGATAAGGTAAGGCTATTTTCTAGTTTGTTGCATACTCAGCAGCAACATTATATGTTATACTTGAACTTGTGCATCAACACTTACATTAAATTTGTGTTTATTTTTTTAATGTAGCACTGCCAAATACAACACTTTTTCCTTCCTACCGAAATTCTTATTTGAACAGTTTCGCCGGTATTCTAATGTCTTCTTTCTTTTTATCGCTTTACTTCAGGTAAATACTAAACTAAGTCATTATGTTCAACAGCTAATTTTTGTAATAAATATATCATTAAATATGTATAGCAAATTCCAAATGTTTCTCCAACGGGACGATACACAACAGCTTTTCCCCTGTGTTTTATTCTGACAGTGTCAGGAGTTAAAGAAATTATTGAAGATTTTGTAAGAATATTATTTATGTTAGATTGAAGAATATATTCAAAAAACAACTCTTTCTTTAAAACGTTGAACGATTCAATCAGACAGTATTATATAAAAACTATGAATCTTTAATGTTCTAGTTAATCAACGGTATTGGAAAATATCGTAAAAGTTGACGTTTTAGGCAAAGAGTTGTTGAAATAGCAATTCCTTAGTTAGTAAATCGCTGTTATTTAAATATATATTTTTAGAAACGCCATCGAGCTGATGATGTAGTTAACAACCGAAAAGTTTACGGTAAGTTTGTACGAGTATTTACAATTTCGTTTTTGTATGTAAGTTGAAACGGTTATTTACGACACTGCTATAATGCCAATTATTTAACATGTTAAATATTGCATTTATTGACAGTTAAGTAAGAAGCTATCTCACTTAGCAGCTAGTATGACTTGAGCAAGATGTCAATTTCATTAATTATGCTTACCGAGATTCATGTTTACATGGCATGGTTGATTGGATACTGTTGCCACATTTGATGAAGCTAAGAGGAAACACTACTCTTCATATATTTTAGCATTATATGACACTTATGGCAGCCATGTGCGTTTATATGCGTGAAAATGGCAACTAAACAAATGTCGTTTTTTGACGTGAACAACTAAGCAAATACTACCGTTTGTTAGTACTGCTTGTGGCATATGAATCTAATTAATAAAGTGTTAATAAGCTGATCGTATATTTGCTTTAATACAGCTGCAATGTTTGCTTTGCACAAGAAAACACTTGCATTGATCAATATACTTGTTCAAGTTACTACAAGTTTTGCTTAAAAAGTTGGATTTATTACAACACTACAATTATCAACTAATAGAGAATTTCAATTTATTAGAATTTTAATTAAAAAAATAATTGTAAAACAAAGTATATTTACATACTGATTAAAATTTTAATAAAATTGTGTGTTGGTCTTGTATCTTTTATCGAATCACGATTATTGAAAATGACAGACATCGACATCTAAAATATTAGTAAAAAAAATTAAGGTTTAAACATTTTTATATTTTATTTAGCTTTACGGAATGGTATATGGGAACTTGTGAAATGGACCGAGGTACTTTCTGGGCATTTATTGTTTGTAGTAAATTGATGCTAACTATTTAACGAAATTATTAACACAGATAACAGTTGGTACGATTGTTAAAGTTGTGAATAGTGACTTCTTTCCAGCCGACTTAGTGGTATTGTCATCTAGGTGATTATAACTTGTTGAAAAAAACCATATTACGGTATTTACAATATTTGTAGTTAATGATTTATTTGTAATTGTAGTGAGCCACAGGGTATAAGTTATATCGAAACAGCTAATTTAGATGGAGAAACGAATTTAAAAATTCGTCAGGTACAGTATGTTTAGCATTATTATTTTTAAATTTACGAGTAAATGTTCTTTATTTTGGGGTTATTTGTTTTTTACTCTTTAGGGATTACCTGAAACGACTTCGTTTCTTAATACTGAAGATTTGGCTAAGCTACCAGGTACATTAGAATGTGAGCCACCTAATAAACATCTTTACGAATTTATTGGAAATCTAAAACTGAATGGCAGGCAGTAAGTGTTTTCGTTTTAAACATGTCTTTGTTATTAATATCAAATAAATTACATTGTATTAAAATATTATTTTTTATGAATTTATTTTCGAAGTGAGTTTGAACAGTATTAAACTATATTTCATTTGTTTAATCTGCAAATATTATTTTTATTGCAAAACTTATTTAAAACAATAAATGTCAATCGATATATTTTATGACTTCGAAAATAATATGCATTAAATGAACCGTTGTTTACAATCTGTTGAACCAACGTACAGTATTTTATATTCTGTTATTGGCGTACGCGTGATGCAATGTATAACATAATTATGAAAATGATTTGTGGATGCACTGTTTATGTTAATAATTATTATTTTAATTTAGGACATACCCTTTGGGACCTGATCAGATTTTATTACGAGGTGCTAAATTAAGAAACACGCACTGGGTCTTTGGTAACTTAATACTTTTACTCTTTAAGTGTTTGTGTAATATCACTAAATTTTATTTTAGGCATCGTTATTTACACTGGTCACGAAACTAAACTTATGATGGTAAGCTGTTTCAAAGAATTTATATATAAATTTTTGTAGAACTAAATTAAATTGTTTTTCTACAGAATTCAACATCTGCTCCACTAAAAAGGTCAACTATTGACAAACTTGCAAATACACAGGTTTGCCAATTTCTTAAATATTTGTCGAATTCTATAATTCTAATCTACTTTACTTGAAATAGATTTTGCTACTTTTTGTACTTCTTATCATCATTTGTCTTATAAGTTCAGTTGCTAGTGAAGTTTGGATTAACAATCATTTAAAAACGGATTGGTACTTAGGATTAGACGGTATGAATTTTAAAGTTCAAATTTAATGTTTATAAAATTTCTTTTTCTCTTAACATTTTTGCAGAGCTTAGTGCTTCTAACTTTGGTTACAATTTTTTGACATTCATTATTCTTTTCAACAATTTGATTCCTATTAGTCTTCAAGTTACACTTGAAGTAGTCAGATTTATCCAGGCAATTTTTATCAATATGGTATTTATTTTATTAGTACAATGAAAGTAGCGATTATAACTTACAGTCTAATTTTATTAGGATATTGATATGTATCATGAACAAACGGATACCCCAGCAATGGCCAGGACATCAAATTTAAATGAAGAGTTAGGACAGGTACAGTATACTGTATTTAATTGTTACTGTTTGGTACTAAACATTTTCTAATTAAATATTTGTATATGTTTAAGGTTAAGTACGTGTTTTCTGATAAAACAGGAACATTAACAAGAAATGTTATGGATTTTAAAATGTGTTCAATAGCAGGAATTAAATATGGGTACGGGTTTGTGTATTGTATATGAGAAATCTGCAAAAATTTATTTTGTTTTTTGTTGTTAAATTTAGAGATAATCTTCCTGATGCGGAAGACTTTGAAACTTTAAAACAAACTTTAATCCAGAAACAGGTAATTGTAAGATTGAATTGCTCTAACCAGAGGTTGTCAACTGCATTGTAAAATGAAATTATTTATTTTTGAATTTTTGTTTTCAATTCCCATAATTTTTAAACCCGTGAATCAAAACAAGTTGACGACCACTGGTCTAAAGTATAGAAGTGTTATTTAAACGATTTTTTTTGTACTATTTTTAGGCGACAGCATCGTATATTAAAGAATTTCTAACATTAGTAGCAGTTTGTCATACTGTTGTTCCTGAAAGAAGTTCTGAGAATGGTAATGGTAATGGAAATGGAAGTGGTAGTAGTAATGGCAATGGTAGTGGTAATGGCATTCGATATTTGGGAGCGTCACCTGACGAAGGAGCTTTAGTGAGAGCTGCGAGGAATTTAGGTTATGTTTTTACTACCAGAACTCCGGAATATGTTATCGTGGAAGCTGTAAGTTTTAGATTTTTTGTCTATTTACACAAGCTGTACACATCCATCATGTTCTATAATTTCTTCCATTTGTTTGGAAAATATAAATATCGAAGTTGTTTTATATAGAAATTTCTTAATATGAATCTTCTTTATTTTTTGTAAAACTCCAGCTGTGCAGCTTGCAGTTAACATAATAAGTTATCATTATGCTAGGTATAACATTTGTAATTTTATTTAGATGGGCAAAGAAGAAAAATACGAAATCTTAAACGTTTTAGAGTTTACAAGGTAGGTTTTAAAATTTTATATTTAATAATATTAATTCAATAATATAATTCTAATTAATTAGTGAAAGAAAGAGAATGTCTGTTATCGTTCGTACTCCACAAGGGAAAATTAAGCTATATTGTAAAGGAGCTGTAAGCATACGTCGTTATAATTAATAATTGGAAAATTATAGCATAACATTTGCAATGTTATTACAAGGACACTGTTATTTATGAAAGACTTGGCGATAACCAACAGTACAGGGATGTAACGTTAAGGCATTTAGAAGAATTTGCAACGGAAGGTAAATCGATACCGTTTTCACTGTATTTAATTTTACTAAAAGTATTATAAAAAGGTTTAAGGACGTTGTGTTGTGCTGTGGCTGACGTTTCAGAAGAGTTATATGAAGTATATATATATATATATATAGAAAAGAGTTAATCTGTAAAATTATACTCAATCCTTGGATTATTTTTAGGAGTGGAAGCACACTTACTACAAAGCAAGCACTTCATTACAATATAGAGACCGAAAAATTGAGGATGCAGCCCAACTAATTGAAACAGTATGATTTTATTTAATGTTTTGACTTTGTCGACTATTATTCTTGTGAATCAGTTGAATAATGATTACTCGTTTCATTATAAAAATTAATATAATTTATTAACAATGGTTATTTTTTTGACTTATATAATTGTTTGAATTATATTTTTAGAATTTAACGTTATTAGGAGCTACTGCTATAGAAGATAAACTACAGGAGGTACGGCACATTATATAGCATTTCTAGCAGCAAAATATTATTTAGTTGATGAATATTGATCTAAATAGGGCGTACCTGAAGCGATTGCGAGTCTATTAAAAGCCGGCATTAAAGTATGGATACTAACGGGTGACAAGCAAGAGACTGCTATAAATATTGGTATTTGTCATAAATTTGGCTTTATATTTCATGGCTGTAATTAATATTGTTGCAAATATTAACAGGTTATTCCAGTCGGCTTTTACATTTAGGCATTCCTTTTATAATTGTAACTGGCGATAGTCTTGATGTAAGTTAATCTCTACAAAAGTGTACGATGACGTAAATTTAAATTAACAGAATTGTACTCGCGTATAGGTTTTTAATGTTGAACTTTGCGGGTTATAAATTGTTACACTGTTACCTTAAATATTTTCAGAACACTAGAGAAGTTATTCGTTCATCAATTAACACCTTAGGGACCCAATTTAGAAAAGAAAATGACATAGCATTGGTGATTGATGGCAAAGTATGTTTTAAAACTATTAATTATTTTTTTGTTACTATAATTAAAGCTTTTGTTTGAAACAGACACTGACATTTGCATTATCATGTGATCTACGACAAGATTTTGCTGATGTATGTCTTTCTTGTAAATCAGTTATTTGTTGCAGGTAATTTTTGTTGCTTTATTTATTATTATCTATAATTTAATATTTTGATTTGCTTTTAAGAGTTTCGCCTATACAGAAATCTGAAGTCGTAGAATTAATTAAACAACGAACGCGAAGTGTCACTTTAGCTATTGGAGATGGTGCTAACGACGTAGCAATGATTCAAGTACTGTAATAAAACGTTATATTACTATCATCTTAATAATTTACGATTTTACGGGATTTAAATATTTTTAGGCAGCCCATGTTGGAATTGGAATTAGTGGGGTTGAAGGCATGCAAGCATCTTGCGCGTCTGATTACTCCATTGCCCAAGTATATCGTTTTAGACATCAGTTGCTATAATTGGTCCCATAAATTAATTTTTGGTCTTCATTCATTTTAGTTTCGATTTCTCAGCAAGCTTTTATTTGTTCATGGAAGTTGGAGTTACAACCGAATGTCTAAATTAATTTTATATTCATTTCACAAAAACATTTGTTTATACGTAATTGAAGTAAGAACAGTGATTTATCTTCTAAACAACTGATTTAATAACTAATTAATCATTTGTTTAGCTCTGGTTTGCCGTAGTAAGTTGCTGGTCAGGGCAAACGCTCTTTGAGAGGTGGACAATTGGTCTTTACAATGTGGTGGGTTATAATTCGAGCTTTTACATCCCCTAAGGCTTTGAAAAATCTCTATTCAAATTTGATTAGGCACAATTTAGTTACAATGGTCTTTAATGATTTAGATTTTTACTGCTGCTCCTCCATTTGCTCTTGGTTTGTTTGATCGTACATGCACGTCCGATCTAATGATGAAATACCCTGAACTTTATAAAACTTCACAAGGTCATCGACTATTTAATGTTAAGGTATTATTAATATCTTGTAACTTGTATATATTTTCAATTGTAACTCAATACATGTAACGGATGTGAAATTATATAGGTATTTTGGATATGGATAATAAGTGCCATTTTCCACTCTGTTCTTTTATTTTGGCTTACTGTGTCAGCTATGGCGCAAGGCAAGTAGTTTACTAAAATGACTGTCAATAATCAACGAATAACGCTTATAAACAGTTGTAGTTTTGTGTCTGTTTTTATTGTAACTAAACTTAATGGCTGCTTTTTTGTTGATTAATTAATCTTTGTGTTGTAGATGTCTCTTGGTCACACGGAAAGTCATGCGATTACTTAGTATTAGGAAACATGGTTTACACGGTATTGATTTATAATATTCATTTTACTGTTCGGTAACTTAAATTTGAAATTTAACAGTATACCGTGGTTACTGTGTGCATAAAGGCTGGATTAGTAATCAATGCATGGACTTGGGTAAGATACTTAAAATCATTTGTTTATTTTAGATTAGCAAGTACATTTTCTGTTATTTCAGGTGACGCATTTAGCTATATGGGGAAGCATATTTAGTTGGTTTGTATTCTTGGCAGCGTATAGTTTGTTTTGGCCTAGTATCCCTGTTGCGCCAGACATGGTTGGAATGGTAAACCATTTATTTAAACTTTTCATTTTTATGAAAATCTGGAGGTGAACTATGTGAGATTCCAAATAATAACTTAAATTATCATTACAGGCAACGCAGGTGTTTAGTTCTGGTGTATTCTGGATGGGTCTTATCGTCATTCCTTTTATTTCTTTATTACCTGATCTGTGTTTCATTGTGTACGTTTTTGAAGTTTGATTTTAATTTGATGAAATTGAATTTAATATAATATTTTCGGTCGTAGTACTAAGCGCACCATTTGGAAATCTTGGGAAGAAGCTATTCGTGAAAGCGATTCACAAGACCTGGATCCTTTTAAGACGATGGGAGGCCCCCAAGCACCTAAACACAGGTATCAGGTACCCCGCTCAAATAGTGATTCTAGTGAACCTTTATTATATTTATCAATTCCGACTAACCATGGTGCCATCTGTTGACCGTGGCCACGCACCTTCATACATGTATTTTTTGATCTCATGAATGCTAATTTATTGGTGGGCTTCAAATTTTTTATTAACAAAATAATACAAGTCAAATATATGTAACTTGTACATAATTGACTGTCATATTTTCTAATCGTCGCAAAAATTATTAACTAATTGATCGTAAATATAATAATTTTCAAAATTAAGGCAGCAGAAACGCATTCTAAAATGGACATAACTGTATCAGTTTAGAAGCAGACAGACGGATCTCGATTTTAATGTTACATCTGCATCTTTGAAAAGTTTTATTTTAGGAGACATATTTATCATTTTGTTTTTTACAAATTATTAGTCATATAATCGTGTCATCACACTTTAAACGACTACACTTGTCAAAAACTATTTGAACAATTTAGTAATTTTCATATTCGCAAGATTCTGATCAAATTGCTTTAGTGGCTTCATTATTTTTTTATTTATGGAGACGTTTAAGGCGAGGGTGATTAAAGCATTTTTTGATGTTTGTTAGATCTAAATCGCAAATAATAAAACGTTATTGTCATAATTTATCTTAAAAGTTTAGCTTTATAGAAATTTTATTTAATGAAGTGTTAACAAATGCATAACTTCATAATCTTCATGTTTTATTGACATAATGGTGGCAAGTGGTAGCAAGAAAGTTCATATAGTTTTGGTATTTGTTTAAAGTGTTTCTCAAACATAGAAATTCGTTATTTATTTTTAAGTAACGTTAATTAATTTTTGCATGGTTTATACGGTATGTAAATGTTGTGCGTGGCATGGCATCCAGTATTGGTGTTTTTGTACTTTTTTATAGTTTTGCAATTGTTTTGCTAAGAATTTTGTGTCGTTGTCCGGTTCTAACAGGTGGTACTTTTAAATTTTATAGTCGAGACAATATATAGTTTTTATATCGAAAATTAAATGTGCCTATTAACTTAATGCATGTCTATTAATGTTGTAATCAGCTGATTTTGCTCTTCACTTCATTTATGCAAGTACGATATGTAACTTTTCTATCTTTCTTATTAATTGACAATCTATCGCATGAATCGTGTTTTGCAACCTTTAACAATAATCATAACCATTAAATTTTAGTTTCTGATTTTAATTTATTTGATGAGATGACTATTATCATTCCGATTATTTTCAGCAGTTTCTCGGTAAACAGTCATGGAAGTGCCAGTGCTTTAGTTTAGTATAAATGTACTTAATTGCTTTACCGTTATAATTTAAAAAAAAAAAAACTTTAATTGCTGTTGCACCAAAAAAAAAAAAAAAGCAATTCTGTAAATTCGTTCCTGGTTTAAGTCATTTTTTCTTCTCCCAAAAAGTTAAAGCATGAATTGCTCCCTGAACTTTTATTGTGTAAATATTTTCAATAAACTGTTTGATGTGGTTGGAAATTATTTTTTTAATCAGTTTTTAACATTTCCGACTGAGCTTTCTATCGATATTATTATTACGAAATTTTGTTTTATTTCAAGTTTAGTAGTATTGAAGAATTTTAAACAAATAATTAAACCCGATTACACAAATTACTATTATACGGTACTTATAACACGCACTTGACCAAAACTCCAATGCAGATCACCGTCTGTCTTGATGCAGTTGAACGTCCGTGTAATTTGTCAACCGTCCGGAGACCCGTCTACTTTTGAAGGCCAGTCTCACCCATGTATTCAGGTATGGTGGCCACCCAATTCAATTTGATGGGCTATCAGCATAATTGAAACCATAACTTCATATAAATTGATAAAGCATGCCAATGTATTGTATCTTCTATAAACTTTCTTGCATGCACTATAATATTACTAAAGCTTTTTTTTTTAAAATATGCATGGTGATTTTCCATAGACTCATCACTAGCCACTACTTCATAACATTACGTTTACTGATTAGTATATTGTGTGTTGTTTTCATGGTTGGTCTAGTTAATTGCTTAAATTTTTATTAAGTAGTATCTGATCATTTTTTGAAAGTATATCGATAATGTTATGTGGATATTTATACTAATTATGTATCTTTTTTCATATAGGCTGACTGAAACCGCTCGTCTTTTGAAAAATGTTAAGAGTGCTTTCAGACGTCCCAATAGAGTGCCGATGGAAGTGGAAATGAGACGTAAGTTTTATGCAGTTTATTATTTTTTTTTAAATATTAACTTAATTTAAAATTGTTGAAGCTTTATACGAAGTTTTGATATTTAATGAAGAAATTTTAATCAGTTTGCACAGACTTTTTTACCAAGTGATTTTATAAATTGGACCACTTCTTTTATGGCGTTGTAAAAGCTAACAAGTGTTTCTATTTAGAAAATCATCCTGTATACTGTTTAAAAATAATTTTAATAATATAATCTTAATAATTTTGTTAAATTGGAGAAAAATATTGCTATATTTGATACTGATATACTGTACCATATAAACAGTTTTGAAAATTGTCTTACAGTATATTTTACAGGACCTTAACTGTGCAGCCTGTATTAGTTAATGTAAACAAATGGAGAATCATAATACCGTGACTATTAAATGTTGCTGATGATTAAATAATTAGAATTTCTTACTTATCACTTATAATTGTTTTTATGGGCTGATGTCTGTAAAAGTATTGCTAAGTTAATACTGATACTCCATAGTTTACAATTAATTGATGTATAATTTAAGGAATGTTTTAATATTTGATATTTATGACACTTATTTTCACTACCTCTATTTTCACTTAAAAGTTTTTTGTTTGGCTGCTAATGCTGCATGAAAATGGCAACATTTTCATTTTGACTTTTTGTTTTATTGGCATGTCTAATTTGTCAATTGATTTTTTTCTTAAATCAAGTATTACTGAATTTTACATTAAACTTGCACAAAGTCTAGAATTTTCTCCAAAACGCAACGAAAGTTATTATGTGTAAAAATATAATTTGACACATACATAAATGAATTTCGATGACACAAAACACTTCACGTTGTTACTAGAACATTTTCTTTATTATAGTTATGATATTATAAAATTTAAATGATTTTCACTTTAAAACCCTATTATAGACATATGGTTGAACACTGTAAACCGTCAAACTCGTAAAAATTCAGACGCCCAACCTTTATCGTCACTCGACATCATCGATTATACAATAAGCTATGTTTTTCGACCTGATTAAGGACAATTCTGATTTTAAAGTAAGACACAACTTACACGGTTACACCATAAATTATAAGGCTTTTTGCAAGATCAAATCAATAAAATCGAACATTCATATGTGTGCTTGTACTAAATCGTTGGTACAAATTGTTTGGTATAAATATGACTTACATTTCTAATGAAAAGTGTAGGGAAAACAGTACTTTTCGAATTTAAATTGTAATTAAAATCGTATGAAATGGGCATTCTTGAGTCGTATTTATGTCAGTTATAGCATTGATTTTCAGTAAAGCTTGAATGAGTATAAACATCTCGATTGAATTGCATGAATTTAATGTATTTAAATATACATTGGTGTGGCTTTTCTCTCTATAATCTCTCGTAAACGCTTTTAGTACTCTGCGGCTTTTGTATTTGATATTATTCACCTTGAATTCCCTTGCAGCTTCCTTCAGGAGTTCGCCTCCATGTAAGTCAGAATCTCTCGCTTTACTGAACTGCCTCCATTTTTTTCATTTTCTACTGGAGGCTTTCAACTTAAGTTTTAAAAAACATTTCAGTTTTCTATATTTGGTATGGTTTCACTTTCTTCTTAACTAGAGCAAAAGTCATTCTCCATGTTTGTTCGGCTTCATTTTTTTCTTATCTATATTTAAGTATTTTATAGTATAGCACGCCCATAATTGATTTAAATCATAATGTCGATCATAATTTTTTTTATTTTAATAAACTAAAAGTGCACGAGAGGGACGAAACGCTAACTTATTGCAGTAATTATAGTGGCATTCATCTTTAACTATTTTAGTTTGTCAAAATCAGTTCGCCTTTAAAAAATTTGGCATTCAACAAAAGTTTTTAATAAAAAAAAGTATTTTTGGTGAACTGGTTTCTTTACTCTGCACTTGCTTTAAATCTGGCTGCTATTTGATTTCACATAAGTACTTATTATTTTATTCAAACCTTATAGAAAAATACATCATATTGATTTAAGAAATATAATATTTATTTATACATTTCTTTAAGCCATCAATCTCAGTTAATACTTGTAAAAGTTTGATTTTAATACATTTTTTTTGCTTAAACAACTTTAGATGGCTACGCATTCTCACAAGAAGAACACGGAGCAATGTCCCAGGTAAACGAAAATTTAATGTTTTACATTACAGAATGGCATCTGCTTGTTATTGTAATGTAATAATCCATTTTAAGTTCTAAATTTATAGTCATTATAAAACTCTAGTAGATACCTACAAATTGTATTATAGATACTTCTTGGTTTTAAAACTGTTTTAATATAGTACTTGTCATCATCGAAAAGTAACTAAATAGAAAGATTGTAACAGGTCGATAACATGCAAGATCAGAATTTTAATAATAATATTTGGAGAAAAAGTTTCATTTTTGTTATTTTTTTCTGTATAATTTTAGACTGATGTCATTCGCGCGTATGACAGCACAAAATCCAAACCCAAAGGCCTGTAATGTCAGATATTACGTGTCATGGAATCTTACTACACTAGTTACTGGTCAACTAAAGTATATTATTCCATTTTGTTTTTTTTTTTAATTTAAAATCATGAAAGAAGAAAAAGAAATGAAAACTAAAACGTGATTGTTGCTTATAAAGCCAGTCTAAAATTTTAACCTTTCATCTAGGTAATGTTTTTGCAACATAATTTAATTGGTGCAGTCGTTGTTGCAGTGAAAGGTTCTCGTTGTTGTAGTCAACAACCAATCACACGTTCCATTGATCGTTTTTTGAAGTTGTTTATATCATACGTATATGACTTATATAATATTTATCTTCTAAATATACAAGAAAACCGAGCTTTAAGCCAAAGCTGAGAAAATGGAGATGATCATGTTTAAATGTGAGATCAAAGTTACAATGTTATAGTCTTTAAACGTGAGGTAAATTGTTGTGAACATTTTATTAACATTATCTTAAACAAACCAAAAATGAAAACAAATTATTTACTATTAATATTATAATTGTGTGGAAAGTGTTAGGCACATTATTTTCTGTGCCTATTAAACAGAGACTTTATTATAATGGTTTACATTCGAAACAAACAAAAAAAAAATCATCTAAAAAATTCGTCAAATTAAGAATGCATGGTAACATTGAATGTGAATATTTTTATCATACCATATCTTTCCATTTAAAGAAATACCAAATCGACAAATTCCTATTTTATTTTTTAGCTTAGAAACAGTCAATGTAGTTTTATTTTTTAAAACATGTGGCAAAGTATTTCATTTCCATAACTTATAAGTAATTAATTATTGTAATTATAATTTTCTCAGTTACTTATCGTTATTTAGCAAGCGTTAATTTAAGTTATATTGGTCATTTAATTAGCAATATTTTAAGTAAAATATAGTAAAAAGAGTATTTTTTGCGTTTTTAGTTATTCACTAAATTTAAGTTGTAAATGTCTAGTTTAGTAATTATTTGTGTTAAAAGATTTGATTCGTATTTTCATACTAACATTATTAATCACTATTAATAATTCATTTTGTATTTTCTTTGCACATTAAGCTTTTTTTAGCTTTATAATCTTTATATGATATTTGCTTGATTGGCCAGTGTTTCAATTGATCTATTATCGCACATTTGTATAAGTTGTTAAAATATTTGATAATCTTATTTAATCGTTTGCATTATTTTTTTTTAGGTTAATAACGCTCAATCATGTTGCTAATTGCGTGCATAATTATGTAATGCTACTGTAAATTCCAACTGTGAGTGACCAAATTTAATTAATCCAGCTTGGAAAAATACAGTGTTTGAGATTAATGTCACAATTCAATCAGTGTATTTGCTCATTTTAATTTAGACTTGCTTGTCTTCATAATTGAATGTGAGGTTTATACGGTATAATAGAAATATAGGATAAGCCTGTCATTATGGCAGGATCCAATTACTGTGTAATTTGATCTAACAAAAATTCATAAAATTGTTTTTTGAGTGTAATTCGTCTATACATGAAATTCATGAAAATTCAAATGTAGACTAAAAATGATGTTGTTACAAATCACCAAAATTATTGTCATCCGTTACTAAAGAAAATATCATTCAAAAACATTCCCTAACAATTATCTGAAACAAATTTATTATGAATATAAATTTCTTTAATTCACAAAAACTAAAATTGAGATGCGAAATACAGTATAATGCGGAGATTGGAGAAGCTTAAGTGTAAGATTTCTGGGCACCAGGGGAACAATGAGAATAAAATATAATAAAAGGATTTTACGGTAAAATAGTACTTTAAGGTAAAATTATGATGATTACTAATTTATAAGTAAAAGTAATTTCTATTTAAGCCGTTCAGAATGATGCCAATGCTGCATTTTAATGTTATAATAATTTTGTTCAACTGAGTGTGCCATACTTATTTCACCTGAGTTGCGAATTGTGACGCCATCTATGATGAGAAAAGTGAAAAAGACGGTGAAAAATAATTGCGAATGTTCCGAGAGGATGTTTATCATTTTGTCTGCACTAAATCAGCTGAAAATTGACTTTCGTGTGTGTATTTTTTAAAGCGAAGTGAAACTCATATTTATAAATGGTTAATTCGTTATTTTTCGGGTGTTAATTGTTCACTAATTGAAACACAAGTGAAAATTTAGTATATGCTCCGTCATTGGAATAGATTTCGACCAAGCTGGATAGGCTACCAGAATATCTAAGCGCCACGGTGGATTGGTTAATGGGGTGAGTAAATAATTCGTTTAACGCACCTACTTGTTAACAAACTGATTATAAAATAAAATACAATAAGGTCTTTGAAATTAACTAGGCAAAACATGACGCATAGGTTAATTTGAATCAGCTCTTCAACCTACTTTGAAGGGCAGTCGCATATAAAGGTCATTGCTATGTTGTTGCATAGTTTCATGAAGATACCCCAACTTCTAGGCCACTTATTGTTGTTTTGACATTGTATCTAAAGATATCTATGGGGAATCTAATTTTATAAGACTTCCATTACTCACTCGTAATTAAGTTTTGCGTCAAATATCCAATTGTTAATCGAGTGATTGTTTTTATGGCTTAAAATATGGCAGAAGCTGAGCTTATGTCTTTTGAGCTTATGAATTTTATTCACGTATCGATCAGGTAGGATGACAAAGGAAGAAATTGATTGGGGAATTGTCCATCTACAGCTTTCTTTAGAAAATATCCAAAACAGTTTTTAGAGAATTCTTAATTGGTATGAGCAGTTTATTAATTTTTTAACCAAGTATAATATTTACAGTATGTCTTGGTAAACACAGTAAATTACGTTTCACATAGCCAACCGGTACCACTTTAGATGACATTCAAGACTGTTTAAAAAGAGACTCAGTTTCTGATTTACCGTGTGTGTATTTAAGATCTTTTAATTTGTCGTTAGTGTATAGTGATCATTAAACTTTGGGCATATAGTCATTATTAATAGCTATGCTCTTCAATCAATACTTCTGCCAAAACAGATTTGTTTACAACCATTTTACAGCCATAACATTACTGTGTAATCGTTTTAATGACATTCAAGATTGTTTGAAGAACGATCATTTAAAAAAATGGTTTAATCTCAGACGTCATACTTTGCAATTAAAACCAAACTTAAGTGTCCCAAACGTCAAATTTATTGTAGTAAATTATGTTTTTGTGGCATTTTTAGTGACTAATAATGTCATTATGCACATTTTAACTTGTGTAACAAAATCGATTATGTTTAGTAAGTTAGATATGTCAGTAAATTAGTTTCAAAATCATGATTAACCACTCAGTAATTTTTTTAAAAAACAAAATTATTTTAAGATTTCATTGAAAACTTGTATCTATAGTATAAACGTACAAGTGATAAGCAAAACTTGTGTAAATACCATTGCCAACGATTCATTCAGCGGAAATGAGCAGTAACATTGCACTATAATTTTAGATAACTATAGATTTATCATTTATCCGTCTAATCAGGAAGTTGGGTTTTCTTGAATACTGTTTGTTTAAGCAAAGGTATGTTTATTTAGGAGATATTGAAACGCATTTTGGTTTCAGTATTAACTTAAATTGTATCGATCTTAATTATTGGATGATTAACTAGTCTGATATATGTCCTGTTAATATTATTGGTAAAATATACTGTATTCATATGCCAACGAAAACTTAAAAAAAGGAATTGTAATTTAATTCACGCTGTCAGACATTATTTAAATGACAAAAACAGAACAGACGACTGTAAACATATTTACAATACTAGTACCCTTGTTAAAACACAGAAAATACATTAATTTTACAAGGATAAAAATTTTATTGTTTGGCATTAAAAGTTGTAAGCCAATAAAACTCGTAGATACAGAATTTCATTTTTTTAAACTTTACTTTCATCTAAAATTATCACTTGAAAGTTGAGCCAAGTATTGCAATGAAAATATTTTTTTTTGGATAAACTTATACAGTATTAGAGAACACAGGGTACAATATTTTTACATATAAAAAATTGAAGGTTATTTAGAGAATTTTTGCCATAAAGTTGACCAACTGTGACGATTTAAAAGGAATAAAAATGGTATTTTTATTTCTTAGATTTTTTTTAAGATGGGTAGTTCTTTCGAGCGAGTTGATGGGATTATTTATGTTTTTTCTTTGATATATAAAGGCAGTTGCTCATTTATAACGTTTTTTTTATTTCTGAAAGTTATTTTTTGTCAGTTAAAGAACTTGGGAGTTTTTATAGACATTACTTTATGTGTTGAAGTGCTTTTCGATGCACTCGGCGCATTTACTGCTATATTAAAACTTAAAAGCTCTAAAGAAAATATTGACAAGTTTGAATGGTGACACTGAAATGTTAAAACTAATCTATTTAGCAACGAATCAACTGGCGGGCCAGAGAATGTTGTTTTGAAATGTTTATAACATTGTGTTTTTATTTTCTTGGACTTGAAACGTTAAAATATTGAACGCAAGCTGTACATTAAATGTCCACAAAAAATTTAAAGCCATTTCTGTCGACCTAAATCTGACAAAAAAGTAAAAGTTCCGTTAATATTGGCTTAATAGAATAATATTTTTGTACACACAGTATAATATTGTTAGGTCTATCAACGGTTTTCGATCCAGACAACTAAATAAAATTAAAAAAAAAACAAAAGTTGGTTATTGTTTTGAAAACTAGCTTTTGTTTCTTGCTGCCAATTCGATTATTGTTCAAGCCAAAATAAAAAAAAGTGTATGGGAAAAGTTTAATTTTATTTGTATTGCTCAAACGTATTGAAGACTGGTGCCGGGTTGAGACATACTGTAGCAGTTAAGAACTTGAGACTCAAGGCAATAAAGTTTTAATGAAATCCTTTTTTAATTTTTTAAAAATGGTATTGTCTTTATGCCGAAAATATTTAACTTAGTGAAGTAGAAACGTGTGGGAATGTTCTGCATGGCTCATTAATTGTACACTATGACGAAATACTCTTTATTGTTGATTTTTATTGTTATTTTATGTCTCCATTTAGTAAAATTGTAATTTACTTGCTTAACGATTGGAGATCAAAAAAATGTTTAAAGTGTAAATATTGAAATTGATGGGAATAATTTCAAATTGAAGACAATGTTGGGACATAATCGTCATTATTTACTAATCGCCAGTCATATCATTGATATAATAAGTATTATTAACTATTTAATGCTAATGTAAACTTGAGTTTATGGTTCTTCAAGTACTGATTAGGCTTTGTTTTTTAATACTACAATTTTAATTTATTACCTGTCTTGTTTCTTCTTGTATTGGTAGAAATAAAACGGTTATGGACATGGAAAAACGGATTTCCAATGAACGAGTTTATATTTGCGCTTGAATGGTAAAGAAATTGTTACTATGGCGTTTCGTAATATAATTTAGTTTTTTTACAATAACACAGTAAGATTTTACAGGGTGTTATAAGTCATAACTATTTGTATGAGCTAAGTGATGTAAAACGTGAAATGAGAGTAGCGTTGGACTCGAACCGGGAGAGGTGCAAGTTCGATCCAGACCATTGCTACAAGTGACCTAGCATGAATAGTAGAGTTTTTTTCTATTTCCCATCCCTCGCCCAACTTATCCAAAATGAGGATAGAAATGGTTGTGTTAACTTAGAAGTAAAGTTTGGATCATTAACTGACTGAAAGAAAAAGAGTCATGAGCGAGATTTCTCCTAGTCCTGTGTATCAATATTTTCAATTTTAAAATGCCATCCAGTAAGCTTTTCTTGTTAACTCTTACACCTGACCCAACAATTAAAGGTTTTTTGTTAATATAATAAATTTCAATAAGCGATTTTATTTTTAGTATTCATATTAGTAAAAAATATTGACTAATGAGTTTATTGATCGATTTGAATGTTAAGTTACTTTACTTTACTATAGCCAAAACCGTGAATTAAGTTGGTTGGTGGTTTCACCCTGTATTGTATTTGCCAGTGGCGTAACTCGCCTGAAACCGTTTAGGTTATTGTATCAATGCAATTACGAACTTACACTCGATCTTGAAATTAAATTGAGCGAAATAAATTGTGATATTGACATCGAATGAGAAATTTATTGAAAAACCCTAAAATGTCGTCTTGAGTTTCGTTGCTGAAAGGCACATGGTTGAACTCAATATTGATTCTAATAAGTTTGAAATTTATTATAAAACAAAAAAAAAAAAGACCAGATGGTTTGTAACTATGTATATTTGAATATAAAATAATCGATTTGGCATATTTAGAGCTTATACAAAGTGATTGTGCTGTACTACGATACCACCACCACCACCACCTGGTAGGCTGGTAACGGATGCAATTTAGTTGCTCTGGTAACATTCACGATAGATCCGGTTCAATGGATGCATTACAGTTGATAATGGTCATTTAACCGTGTAACTAAAAGAATAATGTTGCAATGAGATTATACAGAGGAATAAATTGTTCCATTTTTTTAGATGTTGCGATTCAGAGTTATTTAAACATAATGTTTGTAAGTTCAATGATTTTTATTAAAGATTTATGTACAATACTTGTCATTAAAATCCGTGCCATATTGCCATGCAAACGATAGAGTGCTATACATTTCCAATGCCGTTTGCAGTACATTGTACTACATTGCCACAAACTACAGTTTATAGTTACATTATCAACACCAATCCCAATTCTATCGATTCATGGGGAATTTTTGTTAGCATATTAGTGGTATTAGTGGTACTGTACAGCATACTGTATATTCAATTATATTGAACGGCTGAAGTTCAATATATAACTTAATTTAACTCTGCCAGTACCCCAGTTATTATTGATGAAGATCACGAAAGTTGTTTGAGGGGTTTGGATAAATTCTTTTTATGGTCTCTGTTATATTGAATACTGATTTTTAATATCGTATTAATTTAGCAAAGGAATATAAATCACTTTATGATTAATTATAAAGATATTAACTGTTGATTGAAGTTACCACGGAACATACTGTGCACGTCTCAATGGAAACTTATTTTAATTACTAATGCACATTTGCGCTATTATATATTGTATTAGGTACCCGGTAATTAAAACTATGGATTTTGTTGCTGAACGTGGGTTTTTTAATGTTTTTGTTGATCGATTTTTGAAGTCTGTACATAAATATTAAACGCATCACTTTAGTAAAGTTTAGTTTTTGTGTTGTTAAGTGGGTGGTGAGAAGGTATGGATTGAAACTGTGTAAAATACGGCACAAAGCGAGCCATATATGTGGTTTATATTAAATTTTGTTATAAAACGATTTCCATGGAGATATCGGAACTCATTTTTATTTTAACTGCCTTATCACCCACTCGCGCTATCACTCTCAGTGGACTATATCGGCTTCTTTATGAGTTGCTCAGCAGCCGACGATAACTTACACTGTTTAACGACGGCAGATTTACGTTTCCACGGCTTCATCAGATCAATTGCATGCCTTAACATCCGATTAAATAAATTTTTGTATATAGCATAAAAAAAGAAACTCCTGTCAATAATTCCCGTTAATTTTTAAACCTTTATTAAGCACGTCTGTTCTGGGTGTATTTTTACGAGTCTTATGCTTGTATTAGTAAAATCTAAATACTGTAGAATTAGTGTGTAACTCTCCTAACTAAAAACACCCATTATTAAATACAGTAAATATCATATTGTCAAATTGGTGAAACTTTTAGTCAGCTTGATTTAATTTTAATTACCGTAAAATACGTTTCAAGCAGCTTTCCTGGTGATTATTGTAGTTCTTCATTCGCATAACAATTGACGAATTACTAATTTAGTGCATTATTGGTAAGGTAGGAAATTATTTAAGGAGGAGATTTTTAAAAGCAAATAAACCATCCAGAAACACACGACAATAGTATAATGAAGATTGATTTAATATTTGTGGTGTTTTTCTCTCTTCAGAATGTGATGATGAATAATGTAAAAATCAGATGGGAAATTTGTATCATGTTACATCACCTCTTGTGTTCTTTTCTTCTTTTCACTAAGAAACATGAAGATGATAAAATGGTAATCCGACATAATACCGAGTATTTCATATCTACAAGTTGAGCATGAAAAATTGTCAACATAATGATGTTACTCGTACGATGCAAACATTTTTCATCTTTTGTACTAGTGATTCAGTGTTGGGTAAAGTCGATTATATATTTAACAGTTCGTGTTTTATGTGATGTTTCCGTCATGTGATAAAGTATGTTTAATGCATAAGAAACGAAAAAGGTGATTTGGTGTACTAAGAAACACTTTTAAGATGGTAAAATGGACGTTGGGTACAAAAATCGAAAATGAAATATGTTAAATTGTGCGATTTTCAATTTTTCGTAGACTTGATTTGTTGAATGTGAAAGATTGCTTACATTTGAATATTTTAACTATTGCATTATCTGTCAACTTTAAGAAATGCATTCAATTTTTTAAAAATGTTACTTCTATACTCTGTAATATTTGAATTCAAAGAACGAGTTTAGTTAAAAATTGCAAAATGCTAGCTTACGGTATATGTCATGTGCCGTATGTTATTATACTGTAAATTTACTGAACTAAATCAATGTAAAGTAAATCAATAATTCTGACCGGTGCCATTGTCGCTATTCAAACTAAATTATCAGTATTTTTATGTTTGGTGGTCTAAAGATACGGTATCTCCTTATAACCGTAGTATTGATATTATGTAAAAATGGATGGAGATGTATTGTACTACGATGATTTAAAAGAGTATTTTTAAAACTAAAGCTTTAAAAAGAGAGCACATGTGTTTCATTATTGTTTTATTAGAAGTTTGTAGTTAACCAATTTGCCCAAAAATGGGGTACTGATAAGACGTAATACATAAGTTTATATCAACTTATTATGGTAGTCTATAATTGGTATGGTCAATTGACGAAAAGGGATGGACTTTGTTTTAATTATACTGTACTTGCATGCTTACAAAAAAAGTCTTGATTTTTGTTGTTTTTTTTTAAATTTGATTGAGCATGCGGTGTACCCAAAGCATATTTTTTTAGTTACTTCAATCTCCAGAAATATGTATTTTCGTCGATTTTGATAGGCTTATATTAATGTCTAGATTTTACCAAAGACATATTAAAAGACATTTGGAAAACTTTGTATAATTATGTCTGTTTCTTGCCATCCGTGATAGTTAATTTGATATTGATGATCCTATTCCAATTTGAGTAGTGTTTTTTGTGATGTTTAAACACTCATGAGTTGCGCATGCGATCCCGGATAAGCTGTTTGGGTGGGTGTCCAATAATTGCTTTCTCATCTTATATAATATTTTAGTGGCTTATTTAATACATTCTGTAGTAGCGGATTTTTGTCAATAATTTTAATTAGACAAAGTTAATTTCATTACGTTATGGATTTGATAGTAGCGCTTATGCGCTTGCGTTATTGTATCTGCTACGTTTTTATGTAAATAGGTAAAGTAATTCATGCTCATAAATTAATATGAGACGTCTGTTGATATGGGAGGATTATAATATCTAAAATTAAAACCTAATTAATTCTAATACCGAACTTCTAATGATATTACATTAAAATAAAGAATATACTCCTAAGTTAAAATATATGTTAATAAATAATTAAATTAGTTGATGTAGACACCGTATGGTTAAAGTTAAGATTCATATTTATTTAACGTGTAGATTGTAATTGCAATAGTTTTCATCTTAACATTAGTTTCTTTATTTGCCAATAGATGTCACTATTTGATGTAATATTAAGTACATTTCTAAACATGTTGAAACTATGGGGTGTTTACATGTCAAGAAAGTGGCATTAGGAATGTCGTGTCTGCTTTTATATGATTAATGTTTTTAAAATTATTCTTAGTTTAAACTATAAACTGATTGAATTTAAGATTTTTATTTAGTTTGGTTGAATTAAGTATTACAAGAATGAATATTGAAAATATGTAATGATGAAATTTATCTAAATACAGTACCAAATTATTGTTTTTTATGACATAATACTGTTAATTGATTTTTATAATTTGATTTCGAAGATGCAAGTTTTGTTTAAGATACAATCTTTGCTTTTTGTCTTATTTAGCTTATCTAAGACGCGCCAAAGTCTTCTGACAATGTTTTTTTTAGTCATAATGACACAACGTAACTTGAGTATTATAATTTTCTTTACTAAGTTAAAGGTGTCTTAAAAATGAGGAGTGTTATAATAAACTAGTTCAACCTTTGCATTTTTATTGGACTGCTCTAACCTTGCGTGATATTCCGTAAGAGGGCGCATCATCATCTGTGTGTATCTGGTGATGATGAGCTGATGGCGTGAGCGTTTGGAATTGAAAGGAGAATATCGTTGTGAAATAGCGTGTATAAAACTGTATGTGTATAGTATTTGTTTTTATGGCTTTGGCAGTGTGTAGGAATGTTTTAATTGATCATCATCATTGCTTCAAATCTTCGCTTATTGCAGTTTACACGTGTGTATAGTGTGCTCGTGTGTGGTCAAGTAATTAATTAGTTTGAATAATCATTTAGTTAAGCTGATCTTAATTTAACTTAGTAAATCGGCTATGTAAAATACACACGTGGATTCAGTTGGATGGTTTCAGTTGGAGAAAAGTAACCCGAGGAAAAGCTACAGTGGATAAAATCAGCTGATTTTGTCTCGCGTCATAAACGTCTGAAGTGGTTTTAATTTTTTTTCTTCTGAACTGATGGTTTTATAAACTGGATTGAACTAGTATAAATTAGTTATTAATGACCTTCAAAGTGATTGTTGGACTGTTAATAAGAAAAATTGGACATTCAGCTCCGTCATGTTTATGCTTAATTTAGTTTGGTAAGTCCATTTTATTTAATTATTATGTGTGTAAAATTCTGGTTTACTGTAGTTTTTTTTTAGTTTAGTGAACTATTGCAGCTGATATGCTGTACAGCAATGTACATTTTCTCTGTTGTTTAAATAATCATTTGGTATGGATTTATTGAACCTTGGGTCAGTCGACTAACTCTGAAAACCGGTTGCGGAAGTTTTTTGTATTTTTGTTAACAATCATTTCAAATGAGTATAGTAATTGTAATGATTAACAGAAATAAATTCAAGGCTGAAATGTATTAACTCGCAAAGTAGAGCTTCCGTGTACTGTTAAATTAATCTGTTTATATCGTATATTGAACTTGGCAACGTGAAAACAAATGCTTTTGAAAAAAAACGCAATTGGGATATGAGATTTTTGGTTTAAGACCGTAACAAATTTATAACAGTCTCGTAAACGATCTTTCCTTCGAGGTTTAGATTTAAAGATGGGATTCAGAGGTTCTTGGCTATTTGTTGATTTTGTTTTTATATACGGAGTGTAATAGTCTCATAAACTATCAACAGCACGACGATTTTGAACTTGAAAATTGCTCTTTGGAAGTTCAATTCTCGTAAAAGTTTTAAAGGCAGTAATTTAAAATTGTTAAAATAGGGTCCTTTACTGTAATCTTAACTTAACGAATACACAAGGACAAGGTACCACCTAAGTTGTTAAAACAGAACACGCAAAAACATTTAATTACAACTGATAATTAAGATTTTTAATGTACAATATTTAACTAAATATTTAGACATCAGACTATCTAAGTAGCTTAGAGCCTTAGATCATTTGAATTTGAGGACCTAAGCTATACTGCGCAAAAATGATACCAAAACGTTTCTAGAATGTACCACACTGAAATGCGTGATATTTGCAATACTTAAGAAAGAAGTCCACTAAAAACTGTAATTAAATTACTAGTTTAAGGTTCCTGAGAATAGAGATTGAAGAGTTCTCACTAGTCAGTTAGTAGTAACTTCTTGCTATCCTTGTTCTAAACGAATCTTTAATCATTAAGGTTATGACTTGTGGGTAATGATCTTAAGTAGTTAATATTTCGTCAAGTGTCTGTGTAACATGTGATCGTGTTGCGTCGTTTTCTTGTTTAGCAGCGATGCTTAAGGTCGCATGATGAAACATTACAGTAATGCGGATGTTTTAAAGTTGAGGGTTACTTTTTTCTTTAGTTTTAACTTTTAACTACATTTATAATAACGACTTAGCAGAATTTTTATACCGTATTCGTTTTCTCGTGTTTGCATTTGAAATTTCCACAAGTGAGAGAATTGGCGTTTTTTTTATTTTGGAATTTTATGATTTTTTTTTATGTTTATTTTAAGTAAAGTAATTGGTAACTCTGGTGATATCTCTCTGGGTAGGTAACCAAACAGCGAATGCTCGTTTGCCTTCATTACCATCGTATTATAAGTTACCTTTATGTACAGTAAATTTATTTTTTTTGTTGCAGAATTTGTTTAATACGGGTCACGCGTGTGCAACATAGCAAACAGCTGCCATTTTCAATAACGTAGCAGTTTGCAAGTCTAGTCTGTAAAATAGCGGCTATTTTTTTATTATTGCTACGGTACTACTAAAACCTGTATTAGTTTTTATTATACATCTATAACAAAAGTGTGTCATTTACCGTAATTTGTCTTTGTGTTCTTGGCAGTAACTGGTGAATTATTGTATACACACAAAAAAATTGAAAAATGTTTTTGGTTTGTATTTAAAGTAATGAAATGAGGGCGAATCTGAAAAATTTAAATAAAGTCTTTGAATATAGAATGTAACTATGCTATAATAATTTCGTTTGGTTAGATAATTTTTTTAATAACAATTATATGGTTTTATTAGGTGCACTTTTGCTTTAATGCTAAAATACGATGTGTGTCTAATTTGGAGTGGAAATAATTTTGCATTTGCATATGATTATGATTATTATATAGAAAGTTTTTATTTAACGTCGGTATAGAAGTAAAAACATGGTCGTAGTTTAGCAGTTCGGTACATTTTTAATGCTATATGTCGCCTATAACTTTTTATTTTAAGTTTTAACAAAAAAGATAAATAAAAAGTTGTTTATAAAGTAAAATTGCATATGCACCAATCGAGTGATAAATAAATGGTACGTGTATCATGCATATTGCATATGAAATTGGGTGCTATGTATATATGATTAAAATGTTTTATTTGCTTATGTACTGCAGTTACTTTTAAGATACGTTTCTGGAGACGGTGGAGATTCTCAACGAGTGTCTCAAGTAGCTGAGTTTCACTCGGTCTTAGTACGACTTGCGTGCAATTCTCACGGGAATACCAAGAATTTTTAAAATTTGTTTAAATTTTTTATTGTTTGTAACTGAATATTTTAAATTTTGCAAGTTGTAAGCCGTACCTGTTGTTCAGGTTTTCAGCCATCTTTAACCTCTTGACCCAGTTTGATTTGTGATGCTGGCCATCCTTTTAATACTGCATAAAGAGTGCAAACTTAGTTTAAATTGTTTTTGTTTAGACTATTATGGCTCTTTTAAAATTGTTCAAATAAATTTGATAAATGTAGGTGCGGGGGAATGGCTTTTTATAAACGATAAGATGCGAAATTCTAATGTTGCATAATGATTTGTGATTTTGTTTTTGTTTTATTATTAACAACTTTGAGGTCAATGCACTTATGGAAGTCGTTTGATCACAATTACGTGTTACATTGTTTATGTATGGATTAACGTTTAATTATTTAAAACTTGTTTTATGATTCATGCCACATGCGTTTTAAGGTAGAGCACGCGCCGATGTGTAGTTACGATTTGAATATGTTTGTAACGTTGATTGCCAGAATAAGTTTTAAAATAGAAACGAGTACGGCTTGCTCACAAATTTTTAAAAATCTTCAAGGGCGAAATTAAAATCGACGAAATACATTTTTTTTAAATTAAAAATAAAAACGGGTTTTGTCTATTTAAATGGTTGTCTATTTTATTTTAATCCACAGTTAAATTTGGGATGGGTATAAAAAAGTTCAACATAAATCAAATTGAGCAACGCAGTGTTTCTAAACTTTAAAGATTGAGACATTTTGTTTGCCAAAATTTAGCACCATTTTAAGAAATATTATATGCATTTTGTTTATAGTATGGTCATTTATCTCATTATACATTTTTAAAAATTTGTAGCAGTTTAAATGTCGTTTGTGGTTTTCTTATGTCAATATCTGGAGTGTCCTCAAAACGTCATTAACAACAGTACTTACTTGTGTAACGATTGCTTGGTATTATTATTATACGATGAACACTTCTTGCTATTATAGCCTAAATAATAAACCAACTTGCAATTTTATATACCGTATTTATTTTGACGATACAGTTCATTAAATTATTTACGAGATTTGTGTCATTTCTGTTGAACTAGCAATGCAGTTTCACTGTGCTAGTTGGAGTTCTGATGTTTTTTCTACGCAATTAATTGATCATAATTTAACGTTTTTTTTATGAAATAGGGTTGAGCAATCTATATTGAAACTGCGAGTTTGGTGTACTTTGACTTTCTAAGAAATAAATTAAATTTTAAGGCCAAACTCAACATAAAAAGGTCGTAGCTATTTACTCTTTCCCCCTGTGCATTGCATCAAGGTTTGCTGTTAAACAAAATGGAAAAGTAAACGTCTCATTTTTGAATGCTAATTACAAAAGTAACGAGGTAATTAGCTGACTAATTATCATTATTTTTGTACTTTTAATGCTCAAATATTGTGGATTTTGATGTCACACGATGGCAGTTAAGGTTTAGTGACCTTAAATGAGTTTGTGGCAACTTCTGTCATTTGCCTCTGCAAATTCGCAATTTTGAAACGGAAGTAACAGGTGAAATACTGCCAGATTATTTTAAAAGGTTGAAAAGTGGGGTAACCAAGGGTCATTTTTAAATCGATGTTAAGTGTGAATATTGACTAAGCTACAAAGTTTGTTTCATCAAGATTACTTTTAATAGAATTTGCGAAAGAAAACTAATTCTAAATACAGTCATTGTCATATGATGTTTATTGTTCATACAGTATAATCATTAAGACCTAATTTTCAACAAACTTCGGTTTGTTAGAAGAGAAAATTAATTTTGCAAACTTGTTTTCTTTAAGACTACTAGTTTGCCTGAATATAATAGATGCTCTCCGACAGCACTCTCAAATATCATCAAATCGTAGAAAATGGAACTTGATGCTCTTAAATGTCATTCATAAATGGGTCTGACAGTACTTTCAAGCTTAGTTCTTTTTCTGAATTTTTAGCGCTAATTGTTTAGTACAATGGTTTCCAACATTTTTTAAAATGCGCAGCATTATTGTGAATCAAAAGATTTGGCGGAACACCCTCATTTAATATGAAATGTATTTTTGTATGTTTTCAGTAACTAGATTCTAGTTACTTTAACTATAAATTTCGTGGAGCATTTCCTGAATGCTTGCGGAGCACCGGTTGGCAACCGCTGGCTTAGTATTTGCAGTGAAATTGTAAAGGCAATCAACGAGTTTTTTTTTTTAATTAAATCGTTTCTACATAATTGAATCGTTTCACCAGTTTTGAAAGTCAGTTAGAAACACATTACAACAGCCAACAAAAAATCTTTGAGTTAAAATTACCTTTGATTTAAACTTATAATAGTTATGAGTTGGTATAGAGGTTGTATTTTTATGTTGTAACTTCATTTTTGCAAAAAGATTTATGTTGAAATTTTAGTACACAACCACTCAAAATATTCATGTGGGAGGAGTCGGAGAATCAACTAAATTTAACTGTAGGACCCTTATTATTTTGAACACGCGAAGACGCCCATATATTATCCTGATGTTGAAATTAACATTATTTTGTCAGTGAACGTTTGTAGCGTCACTAGCGTGTGTGTGTGTGTGTGTGTTTTATCTAACTTATTTAACAAATTATTAATTAATAATGAGTGCTTTATGCTCTGAAACGTTTGTTTCCTATTAGGTTGTCTGTTTCAATAGCGAAATAGGTCTGGACTTAGCCAGTTTACAATAATTGCTGATCTAAATTACAGCGACAGTATGTGAATAACACGAGATAATACCGTGTGAGTGCTTTGAATGTTTTAATCACTTTAATTTAATTGAATTTAAATTAGACGATTAACAGAGTGAAGTCTCGAATGAACTTTTTTTTATTACCGTTATTTTTTTAAGCTGATTTTCATGTTATGAAATCCATTAGGAAACGATGACTACAATTGGAGCATCAAAATTGCAATTTTATTAATGTAATATTGGCATAAATTGAGAAAACGTGGCACCGAAATGTTATTCAGTTACAAATGCTCTGCAAATATTTGCAAATGTCATAAATGATAATTTTGGGGCAATGCCCATATTGACAATTTGACATTTTATTTCCTGAGTTGTTTATGATCAATTTTGTTTGTGATAACATTTGACTCTTGTTTGAATTTAGTTTTTTTCCTCCTAAGATCATGAGCTAGAATTAATTTCTTTTATTCGTGTAATTGAATTAGTTAAATATCCTTTTGTGATTGACATACTGTATAGCATTTTGTACAGCATGTTACTGCATTGCGTAACCGTTTACGTGCTGCAAGTGAATAAACAGGGCTGAAAAAAATGTTTTATAATGTTAAATCCACACAGAAACGGATTTTTTTGTGCTCTGTTGTTGCAGTGAACTTTCCTGGTAAATTAATGTCCGAGACAATGTCAAGTTGTTAATGTAAAAACTTTTTTCTTCAGAAAATGTGTTGATCCATAGTCACGCTATATTAACTGTTGTATCCGGTTGGCTTGATTACAACATATACTATTATTACCATCATCGGGTGTGAGTTTTGACCTGATTTGGACTAATTGTTAGCTCTCTATTGTTTTTCTCGTGTTGATCAATGATAATCATTGCTTGATTAAATGCCCCATTGTTTCTTGGTCTATAAAAATGAATGAACGAAGTGTAGATACGACCGAACTAATTGACACCTTAAAATAAAACTTATGAAACAATTTTGGAAGACGAGAGACTTCTTGATATATGATTGACCCAGATATATAATTTTTTCGATTCAAAGTTGTCATTGTTACATATGTGGAAGCAAATGGAGCATAATTAATGACTGCATATTATGACGTTAAAGTTTATTTTTAAATTTATAAGGGTATATGAATCAATTTAAAAATGGATTTCAAGGCTAAAATATATAGCATATTCAGTATTTTTTGCAAACATCTGTAATAAGAACCATACAGTATATCCTGTTCTGGAGTGTTAATAAAAATAACTGTTGAATAAAGTTGTCAACATTTTTTTTACTACATTTTGACAAGTTTTTAAGTATAATTTAGTATTTTTTAAAAATTTTAACACATTGTTAAAATTCGAATTTAAGTCCTTTTATTCTTATTCTAAACAATTTTTCATGCAATTTTTTTTTGAAGTACTGTACTGGTTTAAGTAATTTTGAATGAAGTGTGTGGAATTACTTTGCGAATGTTCCCTGGCCTTCAAACCGTCTGTTTGTCTTAGTGATATCATGTGGAATAGTGGAATAACAAAAATAGTGGTGCTTTGCGGGGGTGGTTGGTGGTAATAGAACCAGTGTGGCAATCAATAAACAGCAATAGCGGCTGTTGGAAAACTATTTTCATTGGTTAGTTGGTTGCTGAGTGGGTGTGTCCTGTCCAAACCACGTGCATTTTCGCTGCGGTCGCTCCTGAGCCTTTACATTGGTTGCTTAATGAGCGGACAGGTACACGACCAGGTGAACAGCAGTGAATAACTGGTATACAGTTAGGGAACGAAGCTGAGGAACAATTTTTTTTTGTTAAAAAGAAACTGTGCATTGGTGATTTTTTAATGCAATCCTGAAATGAAGTTAACTTGGAGATTATGTAAATCGGTTGCTTAGAATGTGAACTCTGTGGAGTTCCTCTGTAAACATGAAGTTCGTAACATATCCGGTGGTGGCTATGTTATAAAATCCTAATTTTAATAAGTTAAATAAGCAAAAGGATTTTCATATGTGTTTTGCCTTTTTTTCTCATTTGTCTCATCATTGTTGCTCGTCCAATTGTTCATCACCCACATCACCAACTCGAAGAGCAAACATGAAAGTCCGTCTGTTTACAACTGCTCCTACTTCACAGAAGTCTGTGGGTGTACGAAAGGGGTCATCACAAATACCCTTACACAAAACTAACACTAGCAATAATAATTGTAATAATAATGGATCTCCTCAAAATGCCTTCTTCTTTGGATTATTTTGGTAAGCCAAATAATCACTTGTTTAATTACTGTAACCTTGAAATGACTTTTTTTTTCTTCTTCCTCTACTCTACTCAATAGTTTAAATAAACATTGCATTATGAGGTGTATGTGTGTACATTGGCAAACTGTCATTTTACAGATCAGTAGATTAATAAGTCGATATGTATTGACATTTAAAAAGAGACGTCTTTACCAGTTTATGTGGTTGCTTTTTGAAGGTTGGAAAATATAATCATAAAATTGGCATTGAGCTTTAAATTAATTTAATTTTTTGTCTGTTACTACGCGACTATCAGAATAGATCTGTTTTTTAACAACTACAACTTCATTAAAATGAAATTAGCACCAGATTGTAATCGTTCACTACTTTGAGAAAAGCCAATCGTTTGTGCCCTGAATTCTAATTAAAATTTGATAAATACAAAATTTTGAGTACTATGTTATTACAGTAGTTTATTGTAATTATTTGCCTTTTTTACAAAAATTAACAAATACCGGTTGTAGGTATTGTCACTATTGATTTTAGAAAAGGTCCCAAAACTATTGTATAATATTTTGCTGGGGCTAAATTGTGCACTCTGATTATGCCATTTTTATTGCAAAATGTTGGCATCTACTATATATGAAATTCTTTGCTAGGACTGAATAGCTTCTGTAGGAGTGTTTTTGGTTCTATTAATGGAATTATTTATGGTTTAGTCAGTTAATATTGACGTTCTTGGCACATTATGACTTTACCAAATGTTTTAGATTTTGTACAAAATGAATTGGCCAACATGATACCGTAACTTGAAAACTGTTAAAAAGTTAGTAAGAAAGTCGAAAAGGGGTTTAAAGAACATTTAATAAATTTGCACTGCACTTTGTGAATTTATTCGTCAATTGCATCCTACCTAACTAGTTGTCTGTCGTATTTTTTGCCCAGTAAAAATGCATGTAACCAGTAACGGTTGCTAGTTTTTAAATGATAAGATAGGCTGAACGTGTGAAATGCAGGAAAAATATAAGTACATTTGTGAAATTTATTAACAGGAAAAAAAAATTACTTAAGGGTTTTTGTTCGTACCCTTTTTTACAATAGAAAATCCTTGAAATTTTATTTCAATTCATCTTTTCTTTTTCTTTGCATTATAAATTTTGTTTTGTGGTGACAGTTGCAGTTGTGGTACTACAGTATTATAGCATAGTGTTTATTCATAATTAAGTATTATGTACCTTGACCTTCAACTCTGAAAATAAAAAATAATTTTAAGAAGATGTGAAAAGCGGTGTCGTCGCCATTCACTGCTTAAAAATTTTGTTTTTTCTCCTGTTGAAAATGACGGATGATTAAATTGTTAAAAAGATTTTTTAAACGTAAAATGATTAGTCATTAACAATGAGTTTTTTGCGCACTCATACGCACATTTTCCTGCAATTAGTGTTACTTACACGAAAGAAGTTAGAAAGTTAAATTGTAAAAAGTTGCAGTTAATTGTGATTTCACTTTTTAAATTATTGAATATGAACACTTGAAACTGTACAGTAAGTATTTTACGTACAACCTTGGCTTACGCAATGGGAGAGTTAGAAAGAATTTAAATCCATGTTTTTAGTGCTTTATGATCAAATTCTGGTCTTTGCAAGTGTTACATATTTTAATCACCACCGAAATCGGTTTGAAAGTTATTATAGGAAAGTAAATGTTGTGGATGGACATCATTAATAACATGTTAATAATTTTAAAAATGTGAATTATTTTGTTTAATTTACAGGGCAGTTTTTTGGTTACTGGAACTCGAGGACTATTTATCTAAAGATTTTATTAAGAAATAATATTGAATTATCGGTTTTGGTGACATTTACGATTCACCTTGTTCATGACTGTATATAAACTAGTATTATTCTGTCATTTTCTACTTTTTCTATCGTAGTCGATAGTCATCGACCGGTTTGTCGTCCCACGACTTAAGAATCGTTAATAAAAACTTGGCAACCGAGTTTGTACAGTTGTAGTGCACATATAATTTACTATAAATATAAAATGCAATATATTTGGGTGGAGTGAAGTGTTTTAAGAGGAGGTTTAAGTTAGATAAATGTTAATAACTGATCTAGCAAATCTGTCCTTGTTTTAGCAGGAAAGCCAAAAAAATTAAGTATTATTACTTTTTGGATAACATTGAAACGTGTGAATGCATATCGGTGTCGCGTTGTTTTCTATTGGCAGTCGGTACGATTCAAATACCCGGATTTGTATTACTGATTATATACTAATTATTTTGCCAACTTTAATTTTCACTTTGACATCAACAAATTTTTTTTTTTAATTTTGAATGGGTGAAGAAGGTCGGTGGCAGGAAAGAAATGTTTGCTTTAGAATCAATTGGATCTGATTCCAAATTTTAAATTGGTCCTAAATTGATCGATATATTCAAAAGCTGTAAGTCGTTACAGCAAACCTTTGCCAATGTTTTTAATCGATTTTAATGCAGATCGATTTGAAGTTATGGACGAATCAGCGCTGTTTGTTGCCAATTATAGTGAACAGTGTTGGATCTGGATAGCACTACTTTAATTTGATATTTAGGTGTGGTTTTTAAGAAGTTTTTTTAAAACAAGAAATTGTACTCGAATTTTAGTTGCTAATATCTAGAATTTGGTGAATTTTAAATTTTAATCTGTCCCTGGTTATTTGAAGGGAAATCTGGCGTTTGTTATTGTGCATTTTTAAACTTTTAGCATCAATACGAAATGTCAGATTACTGTATGAAACGACATACACGTAAGCTTGCAAATTATTCGATTGGAAATGGCGAAAATTACCGAACACTAACTAAATTATGTAAGTGGCGCCATTTTAGAATTGAATTTAAAACTGTTTTTGTTATTTAACGCGGCAGTGTGAATTATACTGTTTTTTTTCGCTTTTCTATGTTGTAACCGCAAATGGCTGCCGTTGTCAGCTCAGTTGAAACTGGTTGGAACTTGGTAATTGAAATCAATACAAATTGTTGACATTTGTAGTTGTAGATGGCGTCGTTTGCAATTGAGGAATCTTCATGTACTATGCAATAACAAACAGAGAAAGGGCTCAACCTGGATCGATTGTCCACACATTTGTAATATTGAGTTTCAGTTCGTACTGTTCTATGACATCATGTACTGTAATCACGTCATGTAAACTTTTTTGTGATGTACTATTTTCGCGTGATTATGTTTTAATGTCAACATGCTAAATGGGGTTTTTTTTTTTGGTTTTTTGATACAGTTATTGGATAACAATTATTAATGAGAGCATGCTAGCATTTTTATTTATGCTTGGTTTAACGGCCCACAATTAGTCCATTATATGCGAATGTCCAAGATCTGAGATTTATTGCGGTTTTAGATTTTAGTCACTAATTGAAACTTTTGAAGAGCTACAGTATTTGGTATTGAATTTTAAAATTAATAAACGTTACTGAAATATGCAGAAAATCGTTACCGGCAAACGAAGCAGCTATAAATCAAAATCGTTGACAACTTGACAACATTTATCTTTTCAATTGAATTGAAATGTTGGTCATTATTTGGTAAATGGTTTGTTTGGGTTTGTCGTTTGCAGGTGTTTTCGTTTATACGGTAACAGCTACAGTATATGCTTATGGTCCCCTGCTGATCTTGGCTTTGTTGTTAAGGGGGGCTCTTCTATTTTATTCAGTGGACATCAGAAAAATATTATAGCAAAATTTTCTTCAAGGTGAACTGATGTGCTTTAACATACTGGCAATAATGTTATGATGGGAAAAGTCTAAAGGATTTTGACAATTTAGCTCTTATTTCCATTTTTCCTCTTGGGTAAAAGCCTATTGTGTATTTTCGCATTTTATATTTTGACCCTCAAAATAAAGATGTTTGATGGTGGAACAATTGTTTACATGTCCTCGCTTATGAATTTAACTACCAGAAAATATTAAAATTTGTTATTTTGCGAATAATTTTTGAAAAGATAATTGATTACGAAGGGTAATTTGTATGGTTTTTATGAAATGTATTGTTTTCATTTAACATTAAATACATGTTTATGTGGGTGTGGTTTTGTAAATTGCAATCTACTTATTGAATTAATGATGTTTTCAACGATGGGAATGATCTTTTGTATTAAACTTTTAGTAATTAGCAATTAGCAATACTGTGCATCCGTGATGTCAATAACTTTTATGAACAACTTTCTAAGCAATTTTTTTTAAATATTATTAGTCATTAATTAAGATTTTGTTGCTTTTACGTTATTGTTAAATTTAGATTTGAATTTTATTTTAAATGCTCATTGACTTGCAGGAACTGGGGTTGATGTCATTGTTAATGTTAAGGGAAATCGATTATAGAGTTTTTTTTTTTGGTCTTGAAGTATAACTTTCCTTGCTTGATCACTCTTCAAATTTTTTGTGTTAAAAAATCATTACTGTTCTTCATGTGAAGGACAGGGAGTGGTGTTGCCATGCAATTGCTTCAATTAATGATATTTGTGAGGTCATACTGTATACAGTATATATTTCATTGTTTATGCAATTAATCAATTTGACTTGTTTTAACATGTTTTTAACTGGAGATCCGGGTATTTATTTATTTTGTGATTGTTTCAAAGCTGAATGAATCATTCGAGTTCAGCAGACAAAGTTCAGCGAAGGTAACATTAGTAAAAAATAGGATCTGAAATTGGTACAAGGTGGTGATGGTGGACAAAATGACAAAACGAAATCTTCATACAGTATATTCTTCAAGCATGGGATTGTGACATGCGAGCATAGAAGGAAGTAGTACTGCTGATATTCACTGTGTGTGAAAACGTCATCAGGCCACTGATTTTTTATTTATATTTATTGTTGTGTTTTAGTATGATTTTTTTCCTGGTTGAAATGGTGAAATATGTAACGACTGTTTTGTGATCTTCAACGAATAACAATAGATCTATTGTTGTGGCTATGGTTGTTTTATACAGTACTGTGGATATATGGGGGTGGTGATGCTTCACCGAAAGTGGGAATGGGAAGGAGGTTAAAAAACCAAAATTACGGTATTAAATTTAAAAAAAGTACAGTGAAAGTATTTTGTATAAGTACATTATTTACAGAGCACCTAATTTGGTTTATTAATAATTTTGAATGAGCAAATTCTATGCAACTATTTTGATGAATTTTATTTACTGTAAAAATTAATTATTAAGCTTATGTAAAATTTTGTAGATTTGGTATAAAGTTTCTTTAAATTAAATTGGTTTTTTTTTTAACTTATTGGTGCTTATTTTACTCCTTTCGTACAATCAGTATTTTTCTGAAAAATTTGTTGTATAAAGTTTTATTAACCTATTTTTTAATTTCCATTTGTAATGCCTACATCGAGGGATTTTAGTTGGTATGAACATACAGTATGACATAAATCATATTCGCAAAGGAAAATTTTTATTATTAACAAATTTACATAGTGGGCGTGCGTGTTGAAATGAAATGCAGAGGTTTTATGTTATTTTTTTATTCCGGAAATTAAGCGGAAAAATTGTTTGAGTTTTATCCGTAGCAGACAAATTTTTGGGTGTCTCCGATCTCCATTTTTTAATACATTGTTGTGACTTTTTTGATGTGTGCTTGCAATTTAATTTTAGGTTATAGTTGAACGTGTTTAAAAAATGTCGATTATTTTAATTATTCATTTCTTGTGCATTAGAAATATCGAGTGTTGAGGGATTTTTCAAGCGAGTTTTATCGATTTATTAGACTCCATAACGGAAATTGAATATTTCATGGGAGTGACATTTTGAATGCAAAGAATTTCTCAGACAAGAATGGTATCGTCTTCTTGACCATATCAATTTAAACATTTGATTTTCAAAAATGGAGTTCATCTTTACACATTTTCCTTACAAGTCTGATCAAATTCATATCAGATCGATATAAAATTTATAGCTTGAACGACTTTGTTTGCTCGAAGGTAGAATGGTGATAGTTGAAGTTCTTAAATTTCTTCTGTTTTTTTTTTTTTTTTTTTCTAAAAAAAGCATTGACGTCTTGTTTTCGTACATTCTGTGCTTAAAACAACTATTAAACTTGTGCATTTTTAATCATTTATATTTGGAAAATTATTTTATTGTTTTATTGGAAGTTAATAAGTTACTTGTTTAACGCAAAGCTAATAAGTTATTTTTAAAAATTTACACTTTTGTGACTTTTTTATTTTATTGTTGTTGTTAAATGTTTCGAGTTCATTGCGGAGTTAAACAGAATTATTGTTTTGTATTGTGAGAAAATGCATGGCATGACATTCGTCTCGACACATAGGCGTTATTATGCTGTGTAAATACTAAACTTCTTTACGAATTTCAAATTTACTTTGTAAAGTTACGAATGAAGAATAGCGTTTAATTAGTTGTTTTTACACCCCCAAGTATGAAATTTATAATTTTTGTTTTTTTATTTGGTTTTATTGTATTGCAACAAGCGTATCGTCACTTCCGTCGTCTATTAAATTATGTATAGCATAAAGATGCTGAACTGTTTAGTTTTTATGGTGACTTTTAATGTTCATATAATTTATAATTATTCGAATATAATACAGTAACGTTGTTAGAAACGGATTGCTAGCTTTTATAGGAATGTAGTTTTCTTTTTTGGTTATTTAGTAAACCGACTGTAATTTTCAAAATACAGCATAACATTTTAATTGAGTGTAATTTCGTTATTATGATAATTAAGCAGATTTTAAATAACGGATTTTTTTACTAAGAATTCATCAACTATTTATTCAGTTATTAATTTATTTGTACTTTAAACTAATAGTTCAGTACGGGTAGAATAATCAGCTGTTTAAATAAGCAATAACTGAAATTAACAAATTTTATTTAATTTACAAATCTTGTCCACATTCAAGATATAAGAAACTTTGGACTGAAACTGTTTTAGTTTTGTGATAAATTTTTGTATTACAAGTTCAAGAAATTTTAAAATTAATTAGAAGTTGAAATCGTTTTTTTATATGTGCGATTACATAATTAGCAACAAAAACTTTAAAGTACCGACTATTTAAATGCGATTGAGTTTTTAATTTAACTCGTTAATGTATTTTTTTTAAGTTGAAAGTAATTATTATACTGTAAAAGTGTCATTACAACTAATGTAGATGATTTGAATTGTAATTAGTATCAGATTATTTTTTACTTAGACTGACCTATTACATATTACAAGTCTACTGACCAGGTGTACACGTTTTGTTTTCATCCGTAATTTTCTAATGTTTTAAATAATCTTCCTGACTTAAAATATTAAACTTAACAGTAACAGCATAAATAATAATAAAAAAACCTATAAAGTGAAAAGGTCAGTTGAGGTCGGTCGAGATGAGTGAAAGGGATTCACATGTACATACTAAAAATAATATATATTTGGGTGGTAGAGAGTATTACTGGTTTTATACTTTCGTCTATGTAAACTAGGCTGTGAGATTTGAGAAGTTTAACACAAAACACAATTGTATGATAAAACTTTATGAAGATTTTCTGGTTTATGACGACTGCAGGCTCTGCTGTCCAATAGAAGTTGAGAGCAGGTCGATGAGGCGGTCTTTCCCAACCTTTTACATTTTGTTAATAAAAAAAATTTTCTACCTGTTGACTGGTGTTGCATTGCATTTTCTGCTTCTGTGTGTACTATTTACTACTTTGATGGTGTTTACCTGAGAGTGAGTGTGATTGCAGTATTTTCGCTTTTTTACACTAACGATTGTGCGTGTGAAGGGGAAAAAACTTCAAAGTTTAATTACAAACTGGTCAAATATGATTGAAATTTTGTGGATTATTCAATCATAAAATATTTTGAATGCCGTCCGTTTCGATTTGTTCTTTCTTATGCCCGCCATGGGATAAAATGGTGGCGAAAATTCGGGGTAGTGCTACTGATCCTTTAGGTCACACGATTTCGGTGCATATTCCAGGTGTCGTTGCTTTTCATAAGTGGAAACTATTACATTGCGACAATGTTGTTGCAACACATAACATTGTTAAAACACAAGAGCATTTGTAAGTATAGGAAAACTTAAAGTTGACGTTTAAGCTTGTTTATTTTGGGTTTACTTAAGATTACGATTATCGTCTTGTGACCATAACTTAAGATATTCTAGATGGCTTTAAAATACTGTTTGACCATTTTTGGACATGACAAATTGGATATTAAATGAACAATTTAGATTTGTCGTTAATTAATTTGTTAACAACGTGTTTCGTTTTCCAGATTAGTGGTTAAAGTTTTAATTTTAGACTGCAGTGTAGACGTGATCTAACTTGTAACAAAAAAAAAGCGTAAAATGATGCAAATTTTAAGTTTGGCATGCCAAGTAGCTATTCTTTTGCTGACAGTGTTATTTTGGTTTGCTAAATCAGCAAATTTTCTCACGCTCTCTTAAGTAGCACATTTTTTGTTTATGTGACAATTGACCAACTTGCTGTTTTATATTTAAATTTTTTAGCAGTCAAGTGATGCTAATCAGATTTAAAATCCTTTTTTTAAAAAGTTAGTTTTGAGATTTAATAAAAAAAAGATTCGTTTTACAAAATTGAACTTTTTTGTTTATGGTATTGTACGCAGTAGAAATGGCTGGTGATTATAACATTGTGTATTTCTAAATTGATGCTATAGTATGTGATGTTTGGTGGTTTTGGAGAATATGACAATTATTCGCAACGATGATTTTCCATCTTGTTCATTTCCGCTTCCGACTGTTTCAACATCCTGCAATATTTATTTGTTAGATTGCAAATAAATTGTACAGATCTTCATTGTGTGCAAATTTTGTTCCGTTTACTATGCATCAGTGAAAAATCTTTCTGTAAAACATTAATTAACGTTACCTTATCGGTTCCATGCGGTGAATCTCGAGTAAAGTTAGAAAAATTATTTCTAAGAAAATTACGTTTAATTCTTTTCTTGCAATTTGTTCTTACCAAGCATTTTCACTCACAATTAACCTTTACCAATGCAAACATTTACTTTTAAATGTAAATACGGTATTATAATCGCACATCCCCATTCATAAAATACTGTATTCCCTTTAAGAAAATTTCAAAAAAACTATTCAAGCATATTCTTGACGGTGGGGTAGTGTCAAATAGTGCAGTGTTTGCAAATTGTAACACGTCGTTTGAATATTGGGGCTTACCAATGAATCGTACAGTCGTAATGTTCTCATGCCATCACCTATTCGTCCTAAACGACAAATTTTTTAAGTTTAAAGTATAGTACCAGTATTGTAGTTTACAAATAAAGCAACTGAAGCATTGTTTTATTACTGGATGTCAAATCTTGAGTTTAAAACTCTGATTTTGTTATTAAATTGTGTCGCTGGGTCTCAAATTTAATAATTTAGAATCTCCTTAATACAATATCTACTTGTTTAATAGTCAGATTTTGTGTAAACAAATTCAGCCTGAAGTTTGGCTTTAGTAACGCTTCATTGGACGTTGCATAAGCACTATTCAGCAATGACAATAAATTAGGTGGGTTGAGTGATTCTTGTTTTTGTTTTTTTTGTATTACTTGTGTCATCGTTTACTTAACTCAGTTTACCCATCTAACTTAATTAACATTACAAGTGAGTACAGTGAAGTTTAAAACACTAAACATGATTCAACATCAGACGGTCAGTGGGCAAGTTGACGACCAGTTAGTGGTTCAACTTGAATTATTTATTCGTTGAGGTCAGAGCAACGGTTAAAACTGGTTGTAGATTTTGTTCTTAAATTTAGTAATTTATTTGCTATATCATACATAAAAAGTTAATTAAATGTTTGAAAATGAATACACTGATTGAATCTTATGCAAAGGGTAATTTTAGGTCACGTGTTTCTAATAAGGTGTTGTAATTTTCTGCTGAATTAGGGCAGGGAGTAAAAGTTTTTAAAATAACAATTGGTTGATAACAGAAGAGTTTGGTACATTTGAATGGGGGAGAAAATGTAAGTGCTGAATTGGAAACGGGGCCGAATACATCGATATGCATTAAAAATGTAAATCATGTTTTTAGATCTTTCAGTCTTCATCTAGTACAGTACATGAAATGTTGAAATAACCTGAATTTCCACCCAGAACAGAGAACTAGTAATAAAAATTTCAATAGCAGAGGTGTTAAGCACTTGTAAACCTATATTTAGACTGGTTCTAGTTGATCGTTTTTGATGTTATAAATTTTTTTAAACATTAAAGCTGAAATTGAAAGATTTTAATTTTTAACTTTGAAAGAGGATGGTAAAAAATAATTTGACATGCGTGGTACTGTACTCTGTACATGTGGCAATGTCTTTAAATCGGTTGTAATATTTGCTATTAAATGTATAGGACAACTAATAGGATGGTCATTTTTAATTTTTAGATTAAAAACATAAATCAGATGAACTAGCATTATTTTGATCACACACAGTGTTGCTCATGAGCATTTTTAGGTCACAGATGATGAATGTATAGATAAGCATCATCAAAAGCAGATTATTATTTTTATAATCTTGTACAGTATACTTGTACATGTGGTCAAAATGGTGCGGTTTTATTTAAGCAGCTTTAATTTTAATTCTGCGTTGTACCTATAGTAACTTACTTGCATTAGTGGTTATCGGAGTCTATGGTATTTGCAAAGTTTTTTTTATACACTTTACTTTTATCTCCGTTAATTTGTTAAATGCTGTCAATTTTTAGCGTAAAATTTTTAAGATTAGCTCTTCTTTAAATTGTAACTAAAATTTCTTAAACGGATGAATTGCATCTTTTGTACTACTTTTTTTTTTATAAGAGTATACAATGTTATTTTCAATTTTGGGAAGTTTCTTTTTAATAATTTTTTTTTGCTTTGTAATGAAAGGGGAAGAATGGTTGGGTGGATGGGAAATATGTTGTTCAATTATTTGATTGTGTGTATGACCTGTCGCTTCTCCAATAGTATTTTTATTATTTAAAAATATTACAATTAATTTGTTACGTTTTACATGCTATTTTGACAGAAAATGTAACAAATTTTTATTTGTGGTTATGTTTAATGTTTAAGACGGAAATGCCAGTTTGTCCACCTTTTTATTATGTCATTATAATTGAAATTTGAAGTGTCATTGACATGATGATTTGAACGCAATATTTTAAGAGTTTTTTGCATGAAGGGAATCAATTGTCAACTTTTTTTCATTGAAAGCATTTGAA
Source organism: Helicorthomorpha holstii (assembly GCA_013389785.1). NCBI lineage: Eukaryota > Metazoa > Arthropoda > Diplopoda > Polydesmida > Paradoxosomatidae > Helicorthomorpha > Helicorthomorpha holstii. The sequence continues at coordinate 1,817,717 of JAAFCF010002710.1, read as the reverse complement.
CTTCTGATTTAGTTTTATCAAAGTTATTTGTGCATAAACATTTTTTTCTATTTTGAAAGTACAGGAAATTGAAAGCATATCAAATTCGGGTTCAATTCTCGTCTACTGCATTTTAAAAAAGCAAATTTTATTTATTTATATAATAATACTATACATCGATCATTACATAACTATAGAAGTCTTCTATTTATTTTTTAGTGACTTTTTGATTACTTTGAAAATAGTCCATTATTTTGGCATGATGAATATAATGGGTTGACGATTTTTACTATTCATAAAATATAACTTTATAATTGTATTATTAGAGAAAAGGAAAAAGAAAGTTTTATTAACATAGCAAAAATTTGCTTTAAAAGAAATTGATGTATGCAGACACAGTACTGTAATTTACAATTCTTACTCGATCGATGAACGTCTTATCTGAAATCTGATTGTGATATTCGCATGTATATAATAATTTGAGAAATTTGTTTTTAAATTGATAATTGCAGTTAGAAACACGTTTGACTTGACCTGAAATGATTGGTTTAAATACACACCAACTGTTTTTATACACACTTTAATATGATAAGCACAAGTTTAGGGCTGGGCGCTTTAAACTTTTAACTTTTTGGGTGTTTAACAAGGAAAAGTTTTTTTAAACAAAAAGTATTGGAAACATATTCGTAAAATCGATAAGAAAAATACATTGGCTATCAAATTAAATGCTAGAAAAACTACGGAAAAATTTCAAGTTTCAGCTCTTACCCTTCATATTACTTGAAAAGATAATTGAGAAGGCGAGTTTTTCATATTAAAATTGTATTTAATGGTATATGCGCGTTGAATATAGTATTTTCATGATTTTAAACGGTTGTTAATTGATGGCGAGCTATAAAATGGTAATTATGACTGTTGATATGGTTGGAATTGGATGAATTTCGTTTATTCAGTTAAAATTTCTTAAACTTAGCCATTTGATTTTAGTAATTTTAATTGCTAATGGAATCGGAGCGTCTGAAAATGCGTGAAATTTGAACTTAAATTAGTAAATTAATGAAATATATGAATAATCCTTATGACTTGTATGTTATTTACATGGGTTCATAGAAGTCTTAAGACAATTTTAAAACTATATCAAAAATTTAAATATAATGGTAATTGATTACAATGTGTAAAGTGCTTCCATTTTGTATTGGAGATAAAATTGAACAAAAGAGCTAAGTAAATGTCAATACAATTGGATTATTGTATACTCGAAATTTTACGTGTATTTGTCTTCCTAGTTATAATTGATTTTTTTTAAGGTTTTTATTTTGCTTTTTAGAGGAAGCAAGTAGCTGGTGTAACAATTCATCATGTATTAACCAGTTACCAACTGCATTATCACTTTTGTATCCAATACCTTCTAATTTAATTGTTAAATGTTTTTTATTTATTTATTTTGCAATTGCACTTTAAAAAGTGCTGTGCATTTTGTGATATCGACGTCTTTTCGTACAGTTTTGTCATGTAGAGTTGGGTGTGGTCGGTTAATATTAATGATTGTGAAAAATAAAATGTCCATACAGCATGTTACATTGAATGTCAATGTCGTACAAATTCTTACGTCAGCATGCCTAACGGGGATATTAATGTAATTTATAAGGGAGGGGGTTTACACAAAGTCATTTTTCTCTTTCTGCCATTATTTAGTAATTAACCGATACACACAATATTGAATTGTTTTTCCTCGCTATAAATCAGCATTGTTAGTTGGGAAGTACTGTACTTTATTGGTGTTTGTACTTTTACTGAAATTATGCAGATGCTCTCATGCTTTTACTCTGATTTATATAATTGGTTTTACACGCCGAATTCTATCCACTCGGAACCAGATTTTTCTCTTTTTCATAATCGGTATTGTAATGCTGTGCTTGGAGATTCTAATGCATGGTACTTTTACGACACTGCATAATAACAAAACTAGGCAATAAAATTAATGTTGTTAAAGAAATTTCGATGTGATTGAATGTTATATTTTAGTGTTTTTCAATCGATGTTCAACATTAGTAACTTGAGGCTGGTTTAGATTAGATTAAGACGTTTAAGAGATTGCTTTTAGCGTGATACCATTAAACGCTTTGGTGTAGGTGTCTAAATTGCGTTTGAGCTTTAATAGTAACAACATATACTGTACACTCTTTTTTGTTGTTATTTATAAGATTGTTGTTAAGCTACTACTGTAGTTTGATACTGAATGAAGTTTTACTTAATATAATACGGTACTGTACGGTATTGATATCTGTAAACAGATTCAGTCAACCCAAAATAGTTCATGTCAACTACTATTAATGAAACCAACTGGGTTTATTTGTTTTTTAGAAAACTAAGTATAGTATGTAATTGAACGATTTACTTAACAATTGAATGAAAAATTATCAGTGGTGTTTTCATGGAATTTTTATGTAAGGATCTTTATTATGGGATTTTATTATAAACCTGGTCGGTCATTTTAATACAGTTGTAAAACGCAGTTTTGTCAGACAAATTTACCGATTTTATTTTTTTTTAATTACACGGTTATTTTTCTGCATGGTGATTCACCTGATTTTTTTTTATTAAAGTATTGCAATGTCACTAATTGACACTAATTTAATTTATTGTTGCTATGGAAATCGTTTAAACTTGAATTTGCAGAAATCGAATACAGCTAAAAATGGATCACTGCTAAAAGTACAAATCAGTATCTCGAGATTTGGCATTGCTAATCACAGCTTACAAAATGATGCTCAGACGTCAAATTGACTTATAAAACAGTATTTTATGTAATTGAAGCTGCTATTTACTGTTAAAGACAATGGTTAAATGTGAATGTCAATTTCACCATAAGATGTTAAAATTTATTGAAGGAAAAAAAATTTATTGAAGGAAAAAAAATAGCCGATTTACATGGTCACGTGACGTACACAAACATTTACGTGTATATTGCACTTTGAAAACCATGTGTAACGGTGATGATGACGTTTTTTAGGAATTTCAACTTAATAACATTTTGTAACTCTGGCTCAGCAAAATCTACATTGAGTCATCATCAGTATCTGCTCTCAGCAGCTGTTGTTAGTCGATTAACAGCCAACTGTGGCCTCCATTGCCATACATACATGTATGCACAATAAACTTGTACTTTGTGTATTTTATTATAAATGTTTTTGTGATTGCCACTACGTTACAAACAGTAAGGAGACCGATAGAAAGAGAGGGAAATGTGTCAATCGTTGACTGTGACGTCGTTTAATGTCTGTACGGTGAATAAAAAGTTTAATGTAGTGTTTTGGGGTCTGTACGGTGTATACAAAGTGCATTTCTAATCAATTAAGGCTGAAGATAATAGTATGTCGTAATGAGAAAATCGGTGAATACATTGTGGTCAAGGATTTTACGCAGCGTGGACTCTATTGTGACAGTTCGTCCTACAATAAATTTATCAACACCACCATCAAAACGGATCAGTTTGGGCGATTACGAATTTAGACCAAAGTAATTATGCCATCTAAGTTACTGTGCACAATATTGTGTATTATTGTATGTTATACTTTTTGGAGTTTGTGTAAAGTTATACACTGTTTTTTATGAGTGAAAAAAGTTTTAGCAAATTTGTTTTGACATTAATCGAGTACTTAATTGTTGTGATCATACTGTAGTTACTGTATGTGAAAGTTTAGATCACAATTAACGTGGCAAAGTTTCCATGGCGCTCTTGATGATTCTGGAACTGAGTCATAGCAGTTTTGTTGATTATCAACGTTTTGTAAATATTAAATGAGAGGTTTTTTAAAATAAAATTGAGTGTAGTTAGTAATTATTGTTAGTTGAATATACATTTAGTAGAGGCGTATGCAAGGAATGCCGACGCGTAGGGGCCGAATGTCCTCAGGGAAGGGACCTTTAAACATTTTAAGAAATTAGATTTGAATTTTAAGTACAGTATATGTGCTTGTTATTTTTAAAATTAACTTATGAATAATACATATTAGCAAGTAATGTAATTTTATGTTCAGTGCGGTTTATGCGAAATTTTTATAATCCTACATCTGGAACGCTCATGTTGAAACTTGACAGTTATTGCTATAGTAATGTATTAGTTTAATATTAAACTGAATTCTTTTATATTATATTTTTTTAAATACTGTATATGCAAACATTGAAAGGTATAGTAAAATTATAATGAGAATTAATTGTTCTATGGAGATAAAGGTTTTATTGACTGATCCTGTAACGCAAGACAATTAGTTTCAGACAGATTAGTGTAATATGCGGGTAGATTCACGTTGAACAAAATTGCATCTCACTGACAGATATTTTCTTCTATAGTATTTTTAAAAATGAATTGGTTCATCCTTTAATCGGTTGCATATAAGCTTTTTATGTTGGGTTTTATTTTAAATTAGATTCAACATTTAATTATACTGTAATTGTTTGAGCTCTAATTCACTTCTTTACACTGTAAAGTTCCGCATTAATTCATACTTAACAATGGCGTTAAATTGTTGTAATTTATTCTTTTTTTTTCTTTTATGTAATAACTTGTTTAAATGAAAAAAAAGTGTGATCGATGACGCAAACGTTGAATTTAGATTTTAATTGCAAGCCATTAACACATTTATCAAATGTGTGAAATCTTAACAGTATTGTGAAGAACATGTTGTTAGTTGTTATCGGTTATGTTGCCTGCTCCAATGTTTATTTCCTAAAAGCAGTCGTTTAAAAGCGTTAGGAAGTGCATTTTTTTTTAGAGGAAATAAAAATAGGGAGAAAAAAAAAGTTTCAATACGTTAATGTAAATGGCAAATGCTTGATGTAAAAAATATCTCGGTCCTGGTGATAAGAGACAGTGTTGTCACCACTTTAAAAGGAGACTGCCATGACACAGCTTCCTTTTACATTTACAGTATCTACTCTAGTGCTGTACTTAAAAGATTCTATCGAACAGCGAGCTCAGTGGTTGTCAACAATCAACATTGGTGTCTCGATTCCATGAGCAATTTAAAGTTATGTGCTATAATCTGACAAATAAAATCGTAGACGTAGACAAAACGTTATTAAAATTACTTTACAGAATTAGCCAACTATATAAATATAAAAAATGGCTATAACTAATTAAATATTAATTGATTAGAATTCATGATTAATATGCAAATGTATGATAACTTGGAACTAAGCTTTGAATTATCGTTGAACATTTTATGAGCCATTTCTCTACAGCTATGTATCAAAAAGGTTGACGACCACTAAACTTGATTAAATGACTCTTATCGATTTTTAATACAGTATTAGCAACAACTCTGGTTTTTGTAACTGATGTTACTGTTTTACTGAATGAGGTTCGTGTACCACTTGAACAATACTGTGACAATTGATTTACAGTAAATCTTGTAATACAAGCTTGTGAATCAGTTAATAATTATACAGAGAGAGAGCGAAGGTTTATCGTGTACTTCTGATCTTTACTTCCTTTTTGACGTGTTTAGTTTTAACATAATGAATAAAACACCATAGCTAAAAACACATACAGTATGTGACCTGCCCACAATTTCATTCCTATTTCTAAACAGTATATGATGGTGTATATTCAAACAAGCGAAGAAAATAACAATGGATGTGTTTTCTACTATATTATTAATTCACCATCACTTTTTTTAAATTTGACCCTAGTCTAACCTGTGAACCCGGAATTATTACAGAGATTTCTTTGTATTGAGATATACTGAATTTGGTAGATGCTATTTAATCTTCATAGGAATTTGCTTTTTAAGATAATTAATAGGCTGTGATCATTTGATATTTACTCGTGTACTTATTTCAATAATTTTTGTTTTTTTTTATTTTTAGGAAAGCCAGAAAAAAGGATAAGGATGTACCCCCACCTTCGCCTGATGAGACCAAATTGTATTTAGAAGAAGCTGTTTTAGAACGGAAAGTTTCCGATTCTGATCTAAGACAGTTGGTCGACCTCCCCGTTGGCTTGGATTATAATGAATGGCTGGCATCCCATAGTGAGTTGGTTAAATTTAAAATGTACTAAAATAGAAGGGGAAAAAATAAAACATCTATTGCGCAACAGTTTGGTAAATATTTTGCATACAAAAACAAAGTTATCGCAGCTATTGGTTGAAGTGCACAACTCAGGGAACTTTAAACTACTGCATGGATATTTAACGATAACATTACATTCAAGTTTTTAAAATTCCAGTACAAATAAACAGCTAACATTTCCAAGTTAGCACGTTTTGAAAATTGCCTATATCATTGGCAACAGCTGTATTCAAGTACTGTACTGTGCCGGTACATCGATACAAAAATATTGATATTTTGGCTTACTTATTGATTTCTACCAGTAGTGGTAGTGTTATAGTACGTGTTCTGCGGCGGCACTTAGAAATATCTCGAAAATTTGTTACTCTGTTGTTGAAAAATACTGATAATCGATAACTGTGATGTACAGTACAAGAAAATTATTTAACTTTCTTTTGATGGATAATATGAATTTTCTGCCTTGTGAAATCGATGGTAATAAAAATCGATTTGCTTAGTTTAAAATGCATCTGCTTAAAATTTAGTGTTAATTCTATTGAAATTTAGTAAAGGCACCAATAAATTTATAGTTGAAGCAGATATTTGGTTGATGGCAAATTAGGCTGGAGTTAGTTATCGTTATGTGTAAACCATGGAATCCGGACATTCTTCCAACTCTTCTAAATATTTAAAGGAATTGTACTAAAACATTTGCTTTAAGAATAACTTTTATAACATGTCATTTAGTAATTTAGTGGTGTTTGTTTTTTTCTATGCCATGTTTCAAATGGTTCGCGCATAAACATTAAGAGTGCACTTGTTTATCCATTTAATTAATTGGTTAGTATGTGACGTTGTACATGGTTGATAATTTCTTGGTTGTATCATCGCAAAGTGAATTACATTTGTAAGCGTGTTTAATTTTTAACAACAGTGAAAACAATTGGGATTTCTTTTCTCACTCTAGCTCAAATTCTTTTTCGGTGTTTCTGGACGTTATGTTTATTATTAAATGGGCTAGTTTAACGATCAGCTATTGTTATGTATACACTATACAGTATTAATTTACTGTGTATTGTACTGTATATGTTGTCTAATCTGTAGAAGCTATTGTTTAGAGAAGTAACCCGTTTTTCACCTTACTCCGGTTGTTTACTCGTTAAGTTTGATATTGTTTTTATAGTTGCACATTGCTTGAGGTCACGAGAAAAACATTATATTACACCTTCTTCTTTTTTTTACTTTAAATGGAAAAGATAGGGGAGTTTGCACTTTGCTTAGCTTAGTGGGGGCTTGCTAAAATCTCCCTTTGACAAAGTGATTCATTGCTGATCTCGTTTTTGAAATAGTTATTCAGTCATAGATTGAGGTTAAATTCACTTCCTTTTCATGCACTTATCAATTTAGTATGGTCACGGTTTACTTTGTTTTATAATAATTATCAGTGGCTTATCAAGAGAAATTGAATCCTTGGTAAGCATTACGGTTGTGCCAATATTTCGAGCTCTCATCTTCAACTAATACAGTATAAGTTAACAATTTTTAATTCTTTAATAAATTAATTTACCGTCTTTAAGAGCCAATCTATAAACACTAAGTTAGGTATTTTTAGTTTTCAAATTTGGGTTCATTCTTTACTAAGAATCAAGTTTTGATTTCTTAATCTTATTTTACGTTTTCGACCATTTTTTTTCGGTGGCCACTTTATTCAAACTAGATTCGATTGATTTGTGCGACTTTATGATGTCGCTTTCTTATTCAATTTGGTTTAGTTTGTTATTTTGTTTTTGCCAGAATTGCACGAACAAATGAAGAATTTTTTTAGCATATGATATGATTATATTGGCAGCATTAACTTGATCGTCGTCGACGTTGAAAAAGACGTTTTCTTTATTACTTTCGCTCTTGTGCGGTATTTGCCAAGGACGGTCAAAATATTTCTGCCAAGAATTTTTTCTATTTTGTCATACATCATCAATTGTTGTTACCTGGACAATATTTTCTGTACTTCAACGCAGTTGTTGGCATAATTGCTCTTTCATTATTAATGTTATGGCATGATATAAATCGATTCCAAGTGGTACAATATGTACCTACTGTATTCTGAAAGACTCTTAGTAAGTTAGCTTATAGTGCAACAGCAACCAGTTTGTACCAGTTTGATGGATATGTTGTTAACAAAACTGTACTGCTAGGCAACTGTAGAATCAGCTGATTATTTGAGACGAAAACCAATTTTATGTTATAACTTATAAAAACGTGGCTGCAAATGTTTTGAATATATTTGCAGTTTGCGTTTGAGTATTTCTTTAAAAATTAAAATTACATTAATTCTGTATAATATTGCAAAATAGACAGCATTTTACTGTTACATTGTTACACATTAATAATACATGGTTACGTGGTTAATTTTTTATTTTGAAAAATTAATATTAGAAAGATTTTTTTAAATGACAAATAATTATTAACGAACAAATTGATTGGAAATGTTTCTTTTATTTGTTTTATCTTAATTACAAATGGACATGTGTTGTGGTGTTATTAGATTTTTCGAGGGAAAATCACGTTTTCAGAGTATTTGCTTGATTATATATTTCTGGTTACTATTTATAACTTTTGTTACCCAAATGTATATGTACTGGTTTTGAGTTTGTTTTGGATATAGGGCTGTGCATGGAAAGTTACCTTGGCTTAAATAATAATGGAGTTGAACAATATGTAAACTGTAAAACATTTGGGATGCTAAGAGAAAGTGGTTCAGGGTCAGATCTATACAACCGAGATCGGTATTGTTCAGTGAGATGCTTTTTTCTTGTATGCATTTTGTGGACATGTTCTGGCAGTGGATGATGGATTCGTTTCCTGCAAATGCTATAAACATTTATCCAACGTCTAAGTAAACATATTTTAAGCCCAGCCATCTCATTTTCTATGTCAATTTATCGTTTACCCAATATAAAAGCACTCGCTTGACGACGAAATTGCGTTGACTTGTCAGAGTGGGTTTACAAAGGGTTGGATTCTCCTTACTACCGTATGTTAATTGCTTGGCGTTGACCCGTATATTAAAAGCCAATGTAATTTGCCAGGGTCAAATCGGCGCTCAACCTTTTCAAACTGGATAGAGTTTTGTTGACAACATTACTATACAGTATATGATGTATGACCAAAGTTTGAAATTGATATGATTTATTAGTCGAATATTAAGCGATTTATTGCACAATTATATTTTATTAGAATTAATGTCAATGATAAATTAAATGTGTCGTAAACAAAAGCTATACGTATAAAATAACAAGGAATCTTGAGGAATAAATGAAGTGCAGCATTTAAAACATCAAATTAGTTAATGGAATTTTAAAAACTTTAAATATTTTTGTTGTAATCAAATTTAGAAACTTAAACATGAGTGAATTATTTGAAGCATCAAATTAGTAACAGTGAAATAATCGTTACACTGTTTTAAATAATTTCCCAAATGTTTTATTGAGTGTTTAGTTGTGCTTGTTAAAATTAAATTTTAATTGGATTTTCAGCACTGCGCTAAATTTGTTTATCATTGGTTGACGTGTTGAAATTTATGTTGAATATTCTATTACAATTTAACGAGTGTTTTTGGCTTAAAAAAGACATTAATTGTTGTTGTTGGCGCAGTTATCGATTAAAAAATAATTATTAGTTTGCTCTACATTGGTTTTAATTACAGCATTACTACGTTATTGACTATTAATATACTTATCTTTTTGTTTAATTTGTTTTGACAGCTATTGCGTTTTTTGAACATATCAACTTAATTTATGGAACGGTATCGGAATTTTGCACCATGTCAGGGTGTCCAGACATGATTGGAGCGGGTCAAAGGTAATGTTTATACAGTAATGTACAAAGTTTGTCTTAAAATGTACAGTGTGTAGTTGAGTAAAAGATTGAACCTGTTTTTTTTATATATCTTTTAGACAGTACCAGTGGTATGACGAAAAAGGAAAAAAATGTAAAGTGGCAGCCCCACAGTATGTCGATTATGTAATGACCTTCACACAAAAAACGATCAATGACGAGTGTATATTTCCTTCAAAATCTGGCAAGTTTGATTTGAACAGTAAACTGTATAATTTACATGAAACCCTTCGTAGTCAACCCATATGATTTATAAACGTCTGAAGTAATGCTTTCATTAAACTGAAATTCAATTCCTCGCACGAAAAGCTTTGTAAAAGGATGGAAATGATCGTTTCCAAGTAGTATTAAAGCTAAACTTTGCTGATGACAATTTCAGCTGATTATATGTTGATTATATTGACAATGGTTTTCTTTGCTGGACTTCAACTACGAGATATGATAAGAACTCTTTTTTTTTTTTTTTTCCCTCTTATAAATTTTTTCCCAATCTATATGAATCATTTTGTTATTCAAAATTTTCCATTCAAAATGCTATTTCCTGTCAGCAAATCGTACGGTCTCTTTTGATAATTTTTTTAAGATCATCTTAGAATATTAAATCTAACTTGGCTAGCTTTTAACGATGCTTTACTTGCAATACTTTCAGAAATGGAAATATGACTTCAGACGTTTTTAAATATATTTGCGAACCTGAGTTTGATTTCGAATATTTTTTGCCTTTATTGATATATTTTTTTCTTTTTTATAAAGGTAATGAATTTCCTAGTTCTTTTGAGTCTATTGTTAAGAAGATAAATCGTTTATTATTTCACGTGTTGGCTCACGTCTATTATGCTCATTTCAAAGAGCTGTGGATGCTTGGACTACATAGTCATCTTAATTGTCTGTTTGCACATGTCATCTTATTCAATGAACGATTCAAACAGATAGATGATAACGAAATTGAGATTTTAAACGATCTAATTGTTGCTTTAAAGTTAAAACATGATCTCAATGAACTTAACAAGAGTGATGAAAGTGACAATAGTGAGAAAGTGCACAACACTACAACTACGGCTTTGCTAGCAACTGTTGATGGAGCGTCTTCTATCCCAGCTTCAGCGGGACAAACTAGTGATCAACACCAGCAACGGTTAAAAGAGGGAATGACAAGTTCGTCGTCAGTTTCGTCGACATCTTCATCGACGACAGGAACGACAACTACATCTGAGTTGGCTTCGTTATCTTGCGATGATGTTAAATTGCAACAACAGCATTAGTTAAGCCAAAATAAAATAAAGAGAAACCTCCTTTTAAACATGTAATTATTTCAAAAGAAAATATGAGACTAGTGAATAACACAGAGCTGATAAGGTGACCTAATCTTTTGAGATTTAAAGAAATTAGAAGAGGTACATCTATATATTTCTATTTTAAAACAAAAAAATTGGGTAATAAGTTAGACGAGTTAATTGATGCAAAATGAGCTACCGATTTGCCTCTAATAACATTATTATACTTGTAAAATTTTAATTTGACATACACCGTGCTTTCAAATAAGTACTGTTATACATCATGAATATGTGTGGTTTTCCTTTACCGTAACAGAACATTATATAATTGGCATTAAATATTTCAAAAATGGTTTTGTTTTAAGTTCTACTATCACACTAATGATGAGACGTTTATTTTGAGACGCGGTGGTGTTTTAAGTGATTTATAGTAGAAGATTATGGGTGTTATATAAAGTGATTTTCTCTTCCATTCCTTGGAAAAGTTATTGAAATGATAGAAACGAGTCCTTGATAGTTGATGTGCGTATTCTGCTGTCATACCTACCTGAATATACAGTTTAGCAGTTATCTCTCTGATTTCTCTGTGATTAAAATTACTTTAGTAACTTACAAGTCTAAATTTACTGTTTTATCAAAAGTAACGCAGCGTGACAAAACAGTTCACAAAAAAATTATTTTGCATTATGTAAACTTATTTTTTTGTTATAACTTAGAAGTAAACAAAAAGTAAAAGCCGATTTATTGTGGGGTTGTTGTTAGGTATGATCACGCTTTTATCGTAATTTTTTTTATGTTTTGATAGTTCCAATACAGCGTTAAGGTTGTTCGGTCAGTTTGAGTAAAGTTAAGATTATTGTTAGTAATTTATTTTTTTTGAGCGAATAATTGCACAGTGTATATAATATTCTGAAGCATTTTTAGTATTATATTACGAAATTATTTTTTTTGTTGTTGTTTTAATTTTGTAGAATGAGTAGCTCTATTAAAACATTAGATTAATATCGTTGTTTATTATGGAGAAAGAATGGCGTATGGTAAAGTTTACTTTTTAACTAAAATTATTAAGTTGTATAATGGTACTGTGTATATTCGTCATGATAGTTAGTTTGATTTGATGGGTAGAAAAAATTATTTCTAGGAACTTTAATCTCTTTAAAAAAAAATAATGAAGCGAACCAAAGAGAGAAAATTGTTTTTCTAACAAACTCATTTCACTACAGTTGCACTTAAATTTTAAAAAATCCCTTTTAAGAATATTCTTGGCACTGACAGTTGTGTATGATAAGTGACTGGTAAGCTATTATTTATTAGTCATAAATCCAGCTTTATAAAAATCCTTAGAAATCAAACGTTGGGACATAATACAGTATAGAAATGCCAGTAAGAGAAGCGCACTTTTATTTAGTGGTTTTTTTTTTTAAATTATCTTTAAATTGAAGAGCTTTCTTTAAAAAAATAGTAATCCTTGTCTAAAACTTCGTACAACCGCATTTCAGTTTTTAATTTGAAAATTATATAACAAAATTTATATAATTTTTAAAAGGGTAATTTGTTTTGGATACATTTTCTTAATTTCAAAGTGGCATATTATTCCAGGGAATTGTTTTGAAATGACCAATTTGATCACTCAAATTTTATCTAAATTTTATTTTGCTTGTTATAGTGCAAGTTTTATTTTTTCCATGTGAAACTATTCAGTACTTAATTTGTAATTGGTGATTGACAATCTTCAGTGATTAGCTGTGTCATTTCAAAATATGTTTGGAATTGAAATTTAATGACGAAAAAGAAAATGTTTGCAAGTTAAACATTGTACGGTCATTAATGCTGCCTTTTTGTGACATGCAATGCATGGCTAGATATCTTGTATAATGTTTAGAGTGGGCAACGAAAATTTATTTCTACCTCTTAATCAGCAGAAATACATGCAACATTTGTTTCTGATTTTATTTTAGTTCGATCTCTTTCCAATAGAAATTGCTATTCAGTCATCTTTAACTATACAAAAACTGGATGATTATATTAAAAATAGAGATAAAGAATATATTATTGTATTTGTATATTTACGAGTGAAAATCTCCAGTATTTTATAGTGTTTAGTGATTACAGTATTAAGATTTTGTAAATTGTTTGATATTAAGAACTCCAGAGGCTTCCTAGAATTTGAGTTGTATCTTTTAAGATTTAACGTTAAACACGTTAAAATGTCATAGTATGATTTAAATGCCAATAAAAATAATTGTTGCATGTATTTTTAGTTGAAATTGTAACTAATCAAGAAACCTTGTGTAATAGATTAAAAAAATGAAAAATACTATACATAAAAATATATAAAAAGATCTAAAATATAATTGTATATCGACAATATTTAATTAATAGATGGGAATTGGAATATGTCATTTGCCTACTACGACAAAAGCAACAAAAAGATATTATTCTTCGTATTTACTATACCTTAATTATATTCTACAGTATGTCTATGTATCACAATGCATATTCCTAATAAAATGCGCACCGTCAGTTCTGTTAAGAGCTGTTAATATCTATCGACCCTTTATCTGCCTTGCATTTCTTAACAGTTTTAATTAGAAAAAAAATAAGAAAAATGTACAGCATTTTAAAGCTTAGGACCAATCGCCAAGAAGTTTTTTGGCAAGTTGTGGATGTCTTCTAGATTACTATTTAAAATTGCAGCGAACTATTGGGAATTTGGGTTTATTTTGTAAAGTATTGTAAAGAGTGAGTGAAACATTTATTCACAGTGTTCTTGGTTAGAATTTAATATAAAATTCTGCATTGTGGTTACATGTATTGTAAAATGAACGCAAAAAAGTTGTGTACGAATCAGACATTTTATTTCTTCTACTCTGTGATGATACTAACTTTGTTTTTGTGTAATTTAGTACTGTAGATTCTTCATATAGTATGTGGACGTTAATTTGAGTTATTTGTAAAAATGTCAGTTGAGATTTGAGAGACCTTTGGGTGAAATTTATGCAATTGTGTAAGAGTAAATGGTTTTATTGCCATTTTTGGTTGTTTTTTTTTAAGGTATAATTGTTTTATACTGGACAGCAGTACAGTGCTAATTGCCACATGCTTAAATGAACATTTGTAAACTTTTGTGAAAACAGCACTACTTTTATTTACTTACAGACCGTTTGAAATGACTTGTATTTATGAAGTTATGTTAATTACTGAGTTGAAATGGTCATTCCATTTTAAAGTTAAACTGACATTGTCCAAAAGCTAGACATTACAGCCGTAAACACATACACACACATGTCTTGCAGTACAGTGTACGAAGTGATGTGATGTTAATTGTCTTTGTACCGAAAAGTACTTGGTCAACCCTAGTCAAATCGAATAAATTATCACATTATTTGAAATGACGGCCTCAGTTTATGTCGTTTAATTTTAAACAGTAAATTATGCAATGTTTTATTTTATTAGCGGATACATCCAGCCAGTTGGAATTTTAAGTTGGAAATCTAGGATTACATTTAAAGATAAAAACGATATGCTTTCGATTGAAGTTATGATTCATTGTTATTAATTTTATTATGTAGAATTTTTAAACTCGCTCTGATATTGCGACAGGCATGTTATCAACTGAACTGATAATCGGTGGGTTATTTGAAGTGATAATATCAGATTAAAGCGATATATGATTGTTATTACTTCATTTGTATTTGCAATTCACTGGAAAGAATTTATAAAAATTCCTCCACAAGAAGAAACGGAACTTTTAAAATTGTAAAAAATCATAAAAAAAAGCTTGAAATATTTATTGGAAGGAGTTGTTAATGAAAGAAGATCATCATGATTTATAAATTAGGAGCAATTACAACATTATTGATACTCGTTTCGTTTCAAAAAGGTAATAGTAAAATAATCAGGTCATTTATCTACGTAATTGTTTTAAATTTGAAGTTTTGTTTTATTTAAATTTAATTATAATAATAATATTAAAGCTAATCGCATTTTGTCTTGTATAGTATTAACTGATGACAGTGACGATTTGTGGTGCTTACAATGCAGTTGGTCAGACATCAAGAATTTTGCCCAAGGAAATTCAACATCAAATGCTACAGGTGATCCATTATGTAGCATTGTCAATTTAGATGATATTACGATATATCCACCTAATGCTCGTTCGCCAAGTGTTAATCCCATGTGCACTTATGAAAGTGATGCTTATATCCGGCTATTAGAAGGGGCATGTTATGATTATGCTTGTTATGCCCAAGGAAAATCATGCGTCAAATGGACAACGACAATGAACAGTAAATATACCCTATATTTGTACAATGTATCAATTATTTTATTATTTCAAACTTCTATTTTAAGGTAAATTTGTAAATGTTACGAGGATGTGTGCTTTTTCTGGAAGTGATGATGGATGTTATACACAGGACGTGGATGGATATCAGTGGGAAGTTTGCATATGCAAAGATCAATCCTTTTGTAATGATGCTTCAAAACATCAACACCCATTCTCAATTATTATGGTAACGTGTTTCTTACTTTTTGGTTCCTGGATCTATCTTCAGCACTTTGTCTGACACTGCAATAATTCAACTTCAACTTTTGGATTGGTTTTATGTGGTGAATTTTTATTGTTAGTTACCAGATCAAATATTTGGTTATGTAACTCGTGCCATGGTCTCATGCTTTACAATTTGCATATAATGTACACTGTATTTCTAAATTTAGTACTCGATTTAATTTCCTACATTTCATGGAATAGTCACTTTTTAATTTAGATAAAAAAACCAAGAACAAAAATGAGAAATTTGGCAATACCGTAATATATTCGACTGTGATCAGGACTATGTTTCATTAATAATTAAAACTTACTAATTTATTTGTCATTAATTTAATTTATAAGTTTTGTAATAAGATTAATATGATAAGACATTGTTTTATGACTGAATTAACCATACAGTTAACGAGATCGAGAGATGTAGCCAAGGAGTCATGAAATTTCATGTTGAACTATAACTATTTAATGATCACACCCCTACAAATAAACTGATGTACCGGTAATTATTTTAATTTTTTATGGAAAACTCTCTATCTTGCTTATAATATTGCATTCTGGTAAATTGTGACATAAGAATGCTTTTTTTTCTTCCAGGAAAAATATAGTTATTAATCGACCCTCAAAACTTATTAGTGCAGTCATTGTATACCGATATGTTATTATATTTGAGATAATTAAATCTCGATTTTAGGATTCTGTTTCAAAAATTCCTGAGAATGCAGTTCTGTGTTTTAATACAGTATTAAGTTTTGAGTATTGCTGTGATCAGCAGTTATAAGATAATTGTAATACTGTATTTCATGTCCTTGGTGTAGTGATCAGCAGTATTATGCTGATCAGAAAAACATGGTGTTACATTTTTAAATTTTGCGCTCGATCACACTAGCGACCTTAGTGGTGTATTTTAAAACTATTTTAAAGGTCAACTTCCTGGCAAGACGGGAGGTACTTCCGTTTAAGATTGACATGAGGAATTTTTTCTTCAGCTGTGGAATGGAATGAATTGTACCTTAATTTTGATGAATTATGTGTGTGATGGCTTATTCTGACTTGTTTGATGATTAAGTAAGTATATTCTATTACTAAATTAACAAAGGAAACGCTGTAAACGTAACTTGTTTGTATCCTGATGTCACCTACTGTGGATATGTATTATGATTTTTGGCTAAAAAGGTGTGTGTAGGGGAAGGGGGTGGGGTGATATTGTGCAAGTGTGAACAATAATAATTGATCATGTCATCAGTATAACTGAAGCATAGACAAGTCACTGCAATTAAGATTAATTTTTATTATACGTAATTAGAGCGTATAAAAACTCATTGAATAGACGTTTAGTTGACAGCTGGTTATTTGTATTGTAGTTAGCGATGGAAAATAAATCTAGCAAGCACATTCTTGAAGGTACAGTATAAACACATGATTTACTGTCTGCCTGATTGACCACGTAAACAAACATTTTAAGTAAACAATACATCAAAGTTTAAACTTTTATTTGTTTATTTTTGCAATTTGGTAAAGATATTTTAAAGGATCAAATGTCATGTTGCTTTTGTTCGTTCATTGACCATGTACAAAGCAAACTACCTTTAGCTAAGGTTAATACCACACATTTATGATCGCACGACCATAAAATATTTCCCTCTCAAATGCTTCTAAATTACATTGTAATTTATGCATAACAAATGTTTTTGTATCGGTATCGTATTTTATAAATGGAAAGCTGTAACGATTTACTTGCTAATTGATACAAATAACCGAGTACCAAAACTTTAATTTAGAAAATGGAATCTTAAAAACAGTAAGTAGAAACTCAGTTTTCTGCAGTTACTTAAGGTTACATAAGCCATTTAGTGTAGAATACAATAATCAGGTTGCAACATTAGAATTTGCACAACTATTCTGTATGATAAAACCTGTTAATATTTTAGTAAATGCATGGTATACAGTATTAGTTTTCAATCGCTTTATGGCTCCAATTTTTTCACGTTTAATAAACGTTAAAAGCCATTTTTGTGGTTTTTCGTTCCAGTTTACCAAGGTAGACTTGCTTTTAACATTGTGTATTTTAACATTGTACATTTACATTAAGTAACATTGTACGTGTGGGAATAAGCTGGTATGAACCAGCAGTAAACTGCGAAATAATTACTAACACACGCAACTTGTGTTAAACTTTTGGGTGATATATGATCATCTCAACTGATCAAACGAGTTCATCGTTATTTGCCAAGAGCTAATTTTATGAATAGTTTTTTTTTAATCAAATAGCTTATAGCGACCGTTAATTATTTTCGTATGATGCTGATTAGTTAAATTACAGTAATGTACAATCCTTAATTGCTTAATAAGTGGTTTTAATGGGCCACTTTCTTTGAATTTTTAAAGTGCATGTATTATGTAATTTCGTGTGCTAATTCCTGGATTTTATTTTCTTTGAAATTCGTCATACGGTTTGGGAATGGCTAAGCTATTTATAATCCTTTATCTATGAGTTGACCTTAACGCTTAAGATGTGAATTGATTTATGAAATTGCTGTGCTGACATGTTATCCTTAGTTGCTAACAACTTATAAAGTATTTCCTTTATATTTTTGCAGCCGAAAACGATGCTAAAAATATTTACAATTCTGCAATTTATGATTCATGATTGAAGAAGACCAGATTTTATTTGGTAAACAGATTGTAATTGTAAAAAAATAAGTTTACTTATTCTTAGGTTTTTTATTCGTGAGTGTAGTTGGTTGCCGTACGTGGAAGAAGCGTGAAATTTGTAGTAATGCTTCAGTCAGGTGACGACAGTGGCCGCCTGCATCCTAAAAATGACGCACCGTATCCTCCACCGCCTCCTCCGTCACGTCGGAGATATTTTCATCAGTATCCATTACCCAATCGAGATCTGGTGTCTCCTACATCTTCGGGTGATCATTATTCAGACCTGAATCAACAATGGCCTCATTTACCTCCAACACTTCGGCACACACTGTCTGTCCCAGCACCTTTGCCTCCGTCTTCCACCCTGTACAATCTACAAAGACAAACTTCAGTACCAGTTTCACGCGCCTTCCCTCTTGATGTTCATGGAACTATTCATGATGAAGAAGCTGCTAACAACCGGGCGACACTGTTTCGGAGAACTGTTAGCAGGACGCAAACAGTGAAAAAGTAAACATTTAGTCATTTAAAAAAAAGATTGGGTTTGAACACAATACACTTTATTTGAATTATAATCTCAGATAAAAATTGCGTAAATTGACATTTTAGTTTGGAATTTAATCGTTATCATCTAAATTATTTGTGGCATTCACATTAAATGAAACTTGCCTATTCAATTATAAACTATTTATTCAGATTTCATTTCTAAATATCTATTTGCACTTGTTTTGTTTTAGTTATATTCGTAAGAGTACTGCGATATTTTTTGGGGTTGATGATGAAAATGAAGAGGATCAAAGGAAGCGGTGGATTGAGAGGAGAAAGCGAATGGCAAGCAAAAGGTATGGTCAGTTAAAGACCGAATTTATGGAAGATAGTGAAAGTGGCGTGTCGGAGCCATCGCAGCAAACTTCACCTTCATCAGGAGCATCAGCGTGGGCAAGACCGGTGCCATGCGATGTTATGGATGGAGTGCAACTTCGTCGATATCGTCATCAACCGCAAGCACAACCTTCTTTACAGCCACATCCAAGTCTTCGACAGAAAGAATCAGTAGTGAGACTAACCTGGGGTGGTTTGTCATACATAGCCTCGGTATATAGCTTAATTTTAAAATTATTTTATAGTTTTTTTCTTTATTAATATTTTCAATCTAAATATAGGCTGTTGCAAGACATAGACGCGCTACTTTGTCAAGTGATAGTCAGTCAAGTGTAAATCGTGTAGTGCCAACATCAACTTATTCTCCAAATGTTCCAGACACAAGGGAAACACGGTTGGTCAGTTCATATGATGACAGCGTGTTTGAAGAACCTTCCGATTTAATGTCCCCATCACTAACTCCGGTATAATTTTTCAAATTTTCGAGACATATTTTTTAAAGTTTTGAACCATACAGCTTATATCATTCAATATTATTGTGACTTGTACTTATAAACCAATTATTTGTAGGGAGATTTATCTCCTGGTATAGAAGACGACTCATTAACTGAAGATGTATTTTATGACCGTATCCCGTCACCATCACCTACTGTTTCAACTCCAAGCTTTCCGCCCTCACTGCTAAGGCAAGCTAGAAGTAAAGCTTTTGAGGGTGAACACGAAGTAGCTACTGATGGGTCAGTATTGAAACATCGAGTTTTATCACCCAAGCATAATTTATTTGTTGTAGAAATGTTCCTGGCAGATGGAGGAGATCTGTAACTGATCCAAGGATTGAGGTTGGTCGAGAAGAGGAAGAGGAACTGAGTGTTGGAATGAGGCGAATGTGGAGACGAATAACTGATCAGCTGTTTGATAACTCAGACAGGCGACAATATGGAATGGGAGTCGTTGGCCGTTGGTTGGGAAGAAGTTTTCGTAAGGATCGACTTCCATCACAAGTGAAACAGCAGTTGGACGACTTGGACGATTTTAGGTTATTCTTAATTAATAATTAAGAAGTGAAACAATGTGCTTATGACTATCTAATTATTTAGACCGTTTTTTACATATTGGGTAACAACAGTCCAGATACTCATCACTATCATATCACTCGCCGTTTATGGTTTTGGACCGATTGGTTTTGAGCAAACCGAACGTTCTGGCCTTGTAAGTTTTTGTAATTTAATTTTAAAACGTTTGACAAAAATATTATATTTGTAAACAAGGTGCTGGTCACTAGTCTTTCATTACAACAAGTAGATTATTATGAGCCAGATAATTTTTGGATTGGTCCTCGTGCAGTGAGTATTTTCGACGGTGTCCTAAAATTGAGCTTTTCACGTCAGATATTTATTCGTAGTTTTGAGAAAATTCGATTTATAATTTTCTTTCATGAATTTGTTGTTAATTGTATTTTATTTTAGGCGGATCTAGTACACTTAGGAGCAAAATTTGCGCCTTGTATGAGGTGGGATCAAAATATATTTAAAGCTATAGATACAGATCGTAAACAGGAAAAGAACACCGCCTGCTGTATCCGTAATGACAATTCTGGTTGTGTTCAGACCTCGCGGGACGAGTGCTCTGTAAGGATGTTCCCCAGTTAGTGCTTAATATTCTTTCTTTACTTTTAATGTTGTCAGTCGTCTTGTAAAATGTGTTGTCTATTTCAATATCATATGACAAAATTAGATTAGAAAGTAATAATTCTGTCTAAGACACTATAATACAAACCAAATTGTTATCAAACTTATGAAATAAGAAGAGGCATGAACATAATATTGAATATTTTGCTTTTAACTAGAGGTTTCAAGTTCTCGGTTTTTTTTTTTTTTTTTTTTTTTTAACTCTAATGTTACTTTTTGCCTCCATCAATTTATTCATAAGAACACTTGAGTAACAAATTGTTTTGATAATTAATCTTTGAATTGGTTGACATTTACACTAGTTCTGTGCAGTGCATTACACGTAATTAGTCAAAAGTAGTTAATATTGTATGACAAACAGATACAGCAGGGATCTTTTAACAATGGATCAGTTTTATGAAGTTATTTAGAATTATACTTTACAGCTGTTTTGAATTCACATAAAAGAAGCTTGTTGATTTTAGCAGATTTAATTTATAGTACATGAAAGCGGTTTTTTTTAATGTTAAATTGTGTGTATAGAAGCTATTTTTTTAATGAAATTTTTGTTGAAAATTGGAATATACACTAGAACTCATAAAATTACAAAATTTCAGTGAATATTTTATGTTATTCTTATATGGTTTGAAAGAAAGTTTGATATAATTGTTATTAATATCCATTTGCAATGGACAATGTGGTGATTTTGGTCTTTATATTTTGTCTTTTCATTATCATCTTACACTCTGAACTCAAGGAATGCTTGCTGGGGTAGGTCAACAACGGGTTCTTTTATTATGTGTGTCGTTTTCTTATTTTTATTTTAATATACACGAATTCTCTCATAGTTAATCTTCTCAATTTTTTCTTTGAAATGTAACTATTACTTTTGTGCTCTATCTTTATTTTGGACCTTGTAGAAATAGTTTGCATCCATAAATTAACGTAGTGGCCAATGCAGTAGCTATTTTTTATTTATTTGATTGTGTTGATTGAATCGTATTATTAATCAAAAATAACATTGTAACAGGCGACAATTTCTACTTGGAAAAAATGGTCCTTCGATAATGCAGGACCAGGTGGTAGAATTTCTGGATCAGTTTGTGGACAGGATCCTAGGTATTATATTGAAACAATTTTAACTTTTACAAATTTGTAATTTTTTTTCTTGGAACAGCTACTGTAGTGATCCACCATCTGCGCCACCTTATAGTTGGCCAGATGATATAACAAAGTGGCCGGTAAGTTTAAGAATTGGCACGTATATTGTTTACTTTGAATGAAACTAATAATTATTTTTAATAAGATATGTCGGAAGAAATATCGCACGGATCTAAGTCGGGTGTCCTTAGATCATATGGCTTGTGAAGTTATTGGTCACCCTTGTTGCATTGGGATTCTGGGAGAATGCAAAATCACAACTAGGGATTATTGTATGTTTGTCAACGGTTACTTTCACGAGGAAGCTGCATTGTGCTCTCAGGTATTTTATTTTTCCTTGGATGTTCATTTGTGCTTTTAATAAGTTTATGTTCTACTTTGACATGAAATGATTTTAAACGCAATATATGGCATGTGAATGTATTTATTAAGACATTAGTAATTAATCATAGGCACTAGTACTTGAAATGATTTTTTTTGAAGTCAATTTAAAAGAAGTTTTTAATTTTTTTTTAGGTTTCTTGTTTAGATGATATCTGTGGAATGATTCCATTTTACAATCCAGGAGTTCCTGATCAAGTATATCGATTATGGACCTCATTATTTCTTCATGCAGGGTATTTAGTTTTTGATTAAAATATTTTTAATGTATTAGTGAAATGTCTTTATTGTAGCCTCGTTCATCTTGTGGTCACCATAATTGTTCAATATTTCTTAATGCGTGATTTGGAAAAAGTAACTGGTGCTATTCGACTGTGTGTAATATATATGGTGAGTGGTGTGGCTGGAAATTTGGCCAGTGCGATATTTGTGCCATACCGAGCTGAGGTAATTCATCATTTTGTTTTACAATCGCTTTATTGGATGGATTTAAATTCAAAGAGAAAATATTGAACGATTTTTGTGGTTGTTTTTAGGTTGGTCCAGCAGGTTCACAGTTTGGGCTGTTAGCTTGTCTTATAGTGGAAGTGATCCATTGTTGGAGAATGTTAAAGAAACCGGCTACGGCGCTTTTAAAGTTACTGGGCATTGTTGTAGTGCTGTTTATTCTTGGACTTTTACCCTGGGTGGATAACTATGCCCATATTTTCGGCTTTGTGTTTGGTTTCCTTTTGTCTTTCGCCTTGCTGCCTTTTGTGTCGTTTGGCACCTAT